>BMAC01000419.1:302099-315185 GCA_014905375.1 Phtheirospermum japonicum | reverse complement strand
AGCTAAGGAACCTTAGGGTAGATGTATCTGTCGTGGCACCACACAAAAACCTGAAATAATGAGGGTTTATATAGATATTAGGAGTCTTGGCGCTCAAGAAACCCTAATTTCCGAATTCTGGGCCGTCGCGTCGACGGAGCGTCGGTGGAGCATCGACTGACGCGAGCAGGCGCTCGGCGGATGTCGGCAGTCTCGCGGTCGGCAGGTCTGGTTAGCAGGTGCGCGCGTCGGCTGGCAGGTGCGTTGACGTGGTGCATCGACATCGACGCTTCAGAACTTAGCGTCGACCTTGGTTGCGTCGACATCGACGCCTCAGAACGTTACGTCGACAAAGCGTCGTCCTTGCGTCGACCGACGCGGGCCATGGCTCGCTGGCACGGCTCGCATCGACGGGCGTCGACGGTCGCGTCAGTCGACGCGACTGAGCGTCGGTCTCCTTTTCTCGATCGTTTGCTACTCGTTTCACCGGAAAGCTTGTTCTTCTACTCTTGAACATCGAACTTCGTCTTTTACGCGCTAAACTCTTCCGGTTACTTAGCTGTAAGGTGAAAAACAACGAAACATCACCTAATTGCATATAATATATATGCATACTGTATGTATTCAATTAAGATCAAAATACGGTAAAATAAGCTCGAATTATAAAATTACGGAATTATGCTTAAATAATCCAACTTATACCAAAAACAAATATAAAAACGAACTAAAAAGCTAATAAAAATAAGGACAAATCTACTCTAATCAACTATCCCATGCTTTATTGGTTTGTTCGTCCTCGAACAAACGATAATTTCGAAATATAACTAGAATGAAATAAGTTCAAGCAAAAAGTCGTGCATTGCTATGTAGATAATTTTGAAAATATAGGTACAAGTCACGCAACGTCAAACCCTTGACCATTATTACATTGTCGCTTCAAAATATAATCATGCTTCCTCACGAAGGATAATATATATAAGTACGCTAAAAAACACTCAAGTATTTTCTGCATGGGACGTGTATACACTCAAATCATACAATTACAAGCACAGTAAATAAGCACAGAAGATTATCTCACGGTTCTGCTAGACCAATCCACCGTAATAAAGTAACTTCATCAGGACCATACCTATGCAACTAGCATGGGATAAAAGATATGGAATGCCAATAAGTATAAAAGATATTATTACGAATAAAAACCGATTGTGTTACAAGAGAATGGTCAGACCACAGCCACAAGTTGGCTTGTTGGTCACCTTATTCTAACACAATTGCCACGTTAACCTCTCTTCCTTCCACAGAACCCGATCCCCTTTTTCATTTGCTCTCCTTACTCAATTGCCCTAATCCCTAAATTTCCCAATTTCAGAACCCGATTCATGACAATACCCCTCCCCTCTTGAGATCCTTGTCCCAAAGGATCGAACTTTGGGAAACATCGGCGCAAAAACTTCTCGTCCTCCAAAGTGGATTGCGCAATTCCACCATTACACCAGGTAATCAAGAATTGTTGTACCATTTCTCTCCTCCTTCGCATCACTCTCTGACTGATTGACTCCTGTGGTGTGACCAAGAACTCCCCGTCATCATCCATGATAGGAAGGTCCGGAGTTGGCAAATCTTGCAGCGTGGGACTGAGCTTCTTCTTCAGAAGCGACACGTGGAAGACCGAGTGGATCCGTGATCCATCTGGGAGCAATAGCCGGTAAGCCACCTCTCCTACCTCTCAATAATTTGGTATGGTCCGTAGTACTTAGCTGAAAGTTTGAGATTTTTCCTAAGTACCACCGAATTTTGCCTGAAAGGCTGGAGCTTTAAATAAACCCAATCCCCCACCTCAAATTGTCTCTCCTTTCTCTATTTATCTGCAAAAAATTCCATCCTCTGTTGTGCTTGCAGTAGGTTATGTTTGAGTTCTACAGTCAGTTGTTGCCTCTGTTGCATGAACTCATTTATGTCTTGATGTTGAGTGATAATATGTGTTTCCAAAAATGTGGAGGGAAGTTCATAACCATAGAGGGCTTGAAAAGGGGTAGTTTTTAGGCTAGTGTGGTAGTTGGTGTTGTACCAAAATTCTGCCAGAGTTAGCCACTTTGCCCAGCTTTTAGGATTTTGATGTACCATACACCTCAGGTAGTTCTCCAAGCACTGGTTCAACCTATCAGTTTGTCCATCTGATTGAGGGTGGTAAGCTGATGTAAAATTTAGCTAAGTTAATGTGTAGTGGCTGCCCATGTAACTAGTAGATAGAATTCAAAAATAGTTTAGCAATTGTATGGGCTGTAAAGGGATGTGATAGGGCTATGAAATGGCCATATTTGGTGAATCTGTCTATCACCACTAGGATTACATCCTTCCCTGCTGATTTAGGTAAACCCTCAATAAAATACATAGAGATATGTGTCCAAGCTTGATGGGGAATGGGAAGTGGTTGTAGTAGGCCTGGGTAGGGTCCGTTCTCCCCCTTGCTCTTAGCACAAACATCACATTATTTAACCCAGTTTTCTACCTCTTTTTTCATGAATGGCCAATAGAAGACCCTACTAATCCTCTTATAAGTGCCCATAATTCCAGAGTGCCCCCCATGAGCTGTGTTGTGCATCTCAGATAAGATAGTGTGTCTGAGTGTAGGGTTCTTACCAACTCCTATCCTCCCCTTATACTTGATGGTTTCCCCTATAATTCAAACTCAGGATGTGCTTGTGGGTCCAAAGATTTGGCTGTTAGAATCTTGGTGAAAAATGGGTCATCTGAGTAGCTGTCAGATACATGTTGTACCCAATTGGGGGTGACAGTAGATATACCATGATTGAGTGCAATAGGAGGTTCTTTCCTGGATAATGCATCTGCAACTTTGTTTTCTGCTTCTTTTTTTTATTGAATCTCATAATTAAACCCTAGTAACTTAGTGATCCATTTCTATTGCATAGGGTTCATAATCCTCTGGTCCAACAGATGTTTTAGAGCTTGCTGGTCTGTTTTAATTATGAATTTGTACCCCTGTAAGTAGTGCCTCCACTTCTGAATAGCCATCAATACTGCCATAAATTCCCTATCATATATGGAGAGACCTTGGTTTTTCATGCATAGAGCCTTACTCATATATGCTATTGGCCTCCCTTCTTGCATGAGAACAGCCCCCAAACCAATGCCACTAGCATTTGTCTCAAGCATGAATGATTTAGAAAAAATCTGTCTCAAACATAGCCAATTTGACGACTCTACCAACCAGTCTAGTTAATGTAGACCAGCTAAATTCGGTGGGTAAGTTTCGGGTTCGGAAAGTCCTGGAAACCCATCTTAACCTATGGTCAGGTTAGTTCAATGTTTTATCGATTCACCATTTTGTGATCCGACCTGACACAAAAACAAATTCAACATGTAGTTTAATTGTTAGATGATGTACTTATATATTGATGTGTTTTTATTTTTTATGCGATGTATACAAATATCAATGTATATTTATTTTTTATATAACTTATTCAATAGTTGTGATGTGTTTGTGTGTGTGTGTGTATATATATATATAAATATATATATATATATATATATATATATATTATTTATCTATTATTTAATGTACCTATAGTGACTAACGATTTCATTTTGTCCGCTCTAGTCACCGAAACCAATCTTGTTAAGAACAAGTCGTACACTATGGACCCTGATCCATGTACATGGTGTTGGAAAGAATAATCAATTCAGGATCAATCACACAAACAAAATCAATCAAGATCACTAAAGATTAGCTAGTTAATTATCCTCATTTCCTTGTACAAATCTTTTCTAACCCTATAAGAAGAGGGTTTGTAATTATTGTAATACACACAAAGATAAATACAATTTATTTTACAAATGATAAACCATGTTTCAACATGGTATCAGAGCAGGTGATGATTCTAGGAACTCAGAATTAGATCATCATCGTTCCAATACCTCTCTCGACCTTTTTTGAAACCGATCAAGGCAGTAGCCTTCCCTTTTTTTCTCTTTTCCTGATAAAAACACAAATCCAAAATGTCAGGCGAGATACAAACAACCAGCACAACCAACACAGCACAGAATGAGTTAACTCTACAAATTGCAAACCTGGTGTAAAATTCCGACAATGTTACACTCGGATTCAAACTGGATGGAAACAACTACCCACTGTGGGCTCGCCTCATGAGGGTAGCCATAGGAAGCAGGGGCAAGTCCAGCCATATCACTGGACAACCACCACCACCAAACGAAACCGATCCGACATACTATCAAAGGGAAGAAACGGATCTATCTATTTTCTCATGGCTTATACAGAACATGGAAGGGAGATTAGTAATAAATTTTCGCTCAACATCAGACCGCCAAGGCTGTGTGGGATAACCTGGTAATCATATACGGGAGTGGAGCAGACCCGTTCCAAATCTATGACTTGGAAGTAAAAGCTAACAAAGTCAGTCAAGGGCAACTTACACTGGAAGATTACTGGAACCAATTACAGGCCATATGGCTCACCATCGACCGAAGAGAGCCAAACCCTCTCGGCTGCTGTGACGAAGGAATCAATAAGTACTAGAAATTGATCGCAAACCGCCGATTATACCAATTTATCTCTGGATTAGATACCAAGTATGATGGTATCCGGAGAGATATCCTCAAAGAATCATCGATTCCCTCAGCCGAGTCGGCATTCTTAAACTCCTGTTTTTTATTCACTCTTGGTGCACATTTTTTAAAAGTTGATTTTAAGGTTGATTTATAGATGTTCTCTATATATTGATAAATAGATTTGTTAAAAGTTGATTTATGGTTGATTTACAAATAATCCTTACCCTTTGATAAGCTTTTTAAAAATATATGATTCATAGATATACCCTAAGTTATCCATAAGGAAATGGATAAAGATTAAGTTATCCATAAGTAAAATTATGATTGTTTTTATGAAACTCTAATACAAGTGCCATTTAAAAATTCCTGATGTTGAGTTTATTGTTATTTTATTGATGTAAAATCAACTAAGAATAAACCAAAAAATAACAGTTAATTTATTATATAACATTAATGTGGAGTATTAAAAGTACAATCCTTGTTTGATTGCCATTTATACAAACCAATTAGGATATGAAAAAAAGAAAGAAAGAAAACACGAGTTATTTTTCATTTAACTAAATATTTTTTCGTATATACAAAAAAAATATTAACAATGTGCATTAAATTAAGATGTTGCAAAACTTTATAAAATGCAGCCAACTAAATATTGAAAAACAAATACAAACATTTCAAGTATCCGCTAATATTACCACAAGAATGCACATACAATCTGTTGCACAAAACTCATACAAATAACTTAAAAATCAACCACGAAGTCGAATAAATTGAGATGCAATTATAGGTTAAAAATGCATAACCACCAAATAAGTGTATATAATTTATACAACTAACGCATGAATAAACCAAAAGTCTTACGCTATGCAAAATTCTCCTAAAACAGATCATCATATTCACTATTATACATTTTTTTGGTAAATGCCCGAGAATTCATGTTCACTCACATGTAAATCTTTAAATTTAGTCGTTTCATGGTGGTACAATGAACAAGCAACATGTCTCCCGTGTAAACAAACATCAAAACTTTTTATGACATTTGTATCTGATTATGAAATACTCTACATACGAAACTACAAATACACCATATTTCTTGAAAAAAAAAATCAGGCGTATATGTTGAATTTGAAACAAAAAATAATGAATAATTAAAATAAAATCACTAAACAAAGGATAAATAAAATGCAGATTTACTTGACATATGGTTGAGTACAAAATACTTCTACCATCAAAAAATAGTTTGTAATTATGATCTCAATATCTCAACCACATAGGTATATACATGATTATTTATATATGACCTAAACTATGCATGTATAAGTAAATTAATTAGAATATGCATAAATTCATGAATTTAAGGTCCTCAATTCTCCGTCCAATAGTAATAAATATTAAAATGGTATTTTTAATTTGAAAAGATGACATATTTTCCAATTAAATTAAATTCCAAGAGTATATGTTAATATCACTCTAAAAAGTGCAAAAAAAAAAAGGGGGAGAAACAAGTAAATTAATTGTAAATTCAAAGTAATAGTTTGTTGCAATGGAACCCTAATAAGTTTTTTTTTTTTACTAATTTTTAAATATGTTAGTTGACAAATATTCAAGCATGATTTAGTTTTTCAAATATTGAGAAAGGTTACCCAATTGTCATGACATCTTTAAAAGCTATCACAGACCAAAAAAAAAATAAGAAGAAGAAAACTAAAAAAATGCATAAATCAACCAACATATTGTCAAATTTAAAAATAAACTCTACCAATAACAAAGTTTGCATTAATCACTTATCACAAACGTGAGATAAAAATGTGATATTTATAATTATTAGAAAAGGCAAAAAAAATAAAAATACAGTAAGTAAATAATAAACAAACAATGGGTTTAAAGATGTCAGGGTTGGATTTATGCATCTTTCTACATTTCCTCCTATTATCGAAATTTGATTTGAGTCTATGATTTCTTGAATCTCTAGTTGCCAAGAAATTGTAAGATATATATTGAATCTTGATGATATTTTGATGTGGGGAATTTGAAAAAACGAAAAGAAAATAATTAATAATAAAATCACTACCTAAAATATAATTAATAAAATCATTCCCCAAAATCACTTCTTAAATATTATTATTTTTTAAAAATAACATTCTGACTCTAGTTTGGTAATAATAAGAAAAAAGTTAACTCATAATGTAAAATTAAAATAAAATTAATGATAAAAAGAATAAATTCTAACCAAACGTATTATTAATATATATATTACATAAAATATAAACTAACAAAAAACATCAATATTATTATTAATCTATCGCCTCAACTCTCAAATGATTGCTGGCCATTCTTTACTTATTTTCATGCCTCGGAATCAATTCACCATTATTGAAAATTAAAGATAAGCACCCCAAGTCAAACTTGAGAAGCCATATTATTAATCGTTAGCTGCCAATAAAAACAGGTGCATAGACAATATTGTATTAAATTAAGGTAAGATAATTGAGACAAGAAAACATATCCTTTTCTTCTTTACTTCAACTACTATAGGATAAGTTTCAACATCAAGCAATGTCTCTCTCCTAAAATCCTCTCTCTTCCTTTCTATTTATATTCTTTTGTGCAAAAAGTCCCCTTTGCAGTTTGTCATTTTTTGTGATCCTTTTTTTTATTAACTTTGAGAAGTTTGGGCCAAAATCAAATGTGGCAGAGGCAGATAAGAAGATCTTCTTTGAGAGACTCTATCAAAGCCCTTGAAGCTGATATTCATCATGCCAATAGTTTGTAAGTCTTGTTCTAGTTATATATATATATATATATATTGTTCTAATCAAAATATTTATGCAGTTCATTTTGTGGTTGGTTATATGGATTGAGATTGACTACCGTAAAATGCAAAAATTGGTTGGGTAGTTATTAAGGTAGTTGGGTGGTGGTTGTTATTCAAGTAAAGTAAAGTTGGTAAAAACTCAAAAAACAAACTCATAATAATATTGTTTGGTTGGTTTTGATGTCACATAGTATTGAATGAATTATATCTCAAATTAATTCTGATATGGTCGATTTTGTAGGGTGACTGCTCTTCCCAGAGATATAGCTGGTGATTCTGTACAAATGAAGCTCTCTTTGAGCCCATTTGCTCCATTCTTGCTATTTGTCTTAGAGTGGATGGATTGCGGCTGTTTTGATGCCTTTCTAAGTTGTTTGGGACTTTTTAACATCCTTGTATACAAGGTTATTAATTAATTAATTATAATTTAACAGCCTAATTTGCAAACAAGCTGCTTTTCTTGCTTTATTTCCATGTTTCCCTTGTAGGTATATGTGGATGGAATGCCGATAGCATGCCCTGAAGAAAGAAAAGCCACGCTTCGACAATTCTACGGTAGGATTGTGATCTTTACAACTTTGCAACACTTGATCAAAGAAAAAGTGATTGATTTTCATTTTTTCTTTTTTAAACGACAGCCGTTATATATCCTATGCTGAAACAACTGGAAGGGAATCTGGTAGAATTGATGGAGGACAACCTGAAAAGAACTGAAACCTGTGATCTTGATGAGGGCAAAATGGCTTGTGCAGATTCTGAAACAGAGGATGAATGTGGAATATGTATGGAAATGGACTGCAAAGTTGTATTGCCTATTTGTGGCCACTCGTTGTGCATTAGCTGTTTCAATGAATGGTATGGTCCATTCTTACACATCCATCAAATATTCGTGTTATTGGTTTGGAATGAAATATAATGTTTTATTTTTTGTCAGGTATGTTAGATCTCGATCTTGCCCTTTCTGTCGCGGCAGCTTAAAGAGAGTGACGTCGGGGGATTTATGGGTTCTAACCGGCGAATCCGATGTGGTGGACGCTATGACTCTTGCTAAAGAGAATCTAAGACGATTCTACTTATATATTGACAAGTTGCCACTTTTAGTATCGGAAGATAACTTGTTGATGTACAATTATCTGATGTGAGTTGCGATCATCCTAATTGATGATCCCTCTTAATATTCTTGTACATATTCATAATTAACCAACATTAGTGATGACCGAGGGGGTTGATTTGTGGCACCCCTTGATGTATGTGTGAAGACCAAGGAAGAAAATGTATATAAAAGGAGGTTTATTATATTTACCTCATTTAGCATATATTCAACTCAGCCTTTTTGGTACCTGAGTTTGTACGATATGCTGTGTCAGCTTATGATGTGAAAATCTGTTGATATATAAAATTCACACACATTAGGTCTCGTTCCATTCTCGGTTTCATCGGATGTTAAACGTGAGATCCGTATGTATTTTCAACATGAAATTTCTGTGTGTTTTTTTTGGAGTTTTACTTTTGGTATGTTAAGTGACAGCGATTGGATATTCTTTCGTTTTCTTTCATTTCATTTCACTAGATAATAGTTAATTTGTGTATTCTTTAGTAAATAATTGTATAGAAAATTATTAGGTAAAAAATTTCAAACGTGCTCATCATAGTTTTTTTTTTTTTTTTTTTTTTGTGCGGTGAAATTAATGGTATTAAAAAGATGAGAGCGTGATAAATGAATATTTTAGGAAAACTTTTGAATTATATATTCTATGAGTAAAGAAAAATGGGCAAGACTCTTGTGAGGCGGATTAACGGATCATCCGTTAGGCCAAAATTTCATATTGTTACATTATAGTGTAAAAATCAATACATTATAGTAAAAAGCCAATACATCACATTACTAATACAAAAACTAATACATCATAACACGGGTCAGATATTTATGAAAAATCAATACTTTTGAATACAAAAATCAATACACCATAATTCAAAAACCAATACATTAGAGTATCGGTCAGATGGCCTAACGGATCATGATACGTCAATCTGGCCTAACGCAAGTATTTGCCAAGAAAAATTATGTGTCATTACTAATTATTTTATTGGTGTCTTGTTTAGAAAGGAAAAAATCAGCTAAAAACCAATAGCACCCCAGTGGTTTTGGCTGCCTTAGGACACGGAACTCGTGCATTTTAGAGAAGGAACATCAATTGTTGGGCAAATATTTGGGTGAGACCGGTCTCATAGTATGAGACCAGTTTTTATCATGCCCATCTATCTAACCCACTTGCTGCCCGACCCGCCCACTCACCTCTAACCCTAACCCTAACCCTAACCCTACTATAAAAGAGGGAAAAAAAGTGTGGCCGCTTCATTTCACCAGCCGCCTCCATTCCCCCCCTTTGTTTCTCTCTTTCTCTCCCTCACACATGAATCGCCAGTCACTCCCCCGGCGACGGCCAGCATCCTCCAACGATAAAATAAACATATAATTTGAGTCGTCTATGTGTTCTTATTCAAAATTCGATCTTGGATTTACAATTGATTAATCCGATCAACGTAGATCTGAGGTCAAAATCTCGAATCCATCAACTTTGACCTCAGATCTACGATGATTTATCGAACTAAAATCAAATCGGCTATTAACATTCAATTCTCATCGCCGAGATCTACAATATTACCGAGAAAAGAATCCGAAACGATTCAAAAATCGGAATCGATAACGATAGGCCTTTTATTTTTCCCGTCATTCTTTCTCTCTATCTTTTCTACCATTTTTGATGTGTCTACGCGGTGATGGTGGAAGTGTGTGCACGCATGCAGGTGGTGGTGCGCGGTGTGTGTATGAATTATTAATGTGGCTTTTGAAAATGATGTGGGATTTTGAAGTTGCATTAAGAATTTAAAATTATTACAAAATGATTTAAAAGTTTCACAAATTCATACAAAAGTATTACAAATTGGTATTGGCCTTGTTTGGCGATTAGCGGATAGCTGTTAGCTGATAGCTGATTGTATTAGCTGATAGCTGATTTGACTAGCTGATTATATTAGCTGTTTGTATAGAAGTGTTTGGTGAATAGCTGATAGCTGATAGTTATTTAAATGTATAAAATGACCAATAAGGACATGGACTTAATTTATTGTTGAGTTTTTTTGATAATAATATAACGTCATTATATGTGAACCTAGGAACTAATCCAGACCTTAGATCTAATAATGTGTGTGGACCAGATTTTTTTATTTTTTTAATTTCATTAAATTAATTATATGGTAGGAAAGGGTGTTTATGTAATTTTACATAAACACCCTGAATCAAATTTAATCCCCCCGTCAAGCTCAAACCCTATCTCTAGAAATCATTCTCTTCCCCAAACTCGTTCCCTTCTCCAAATCTCTGCTGCCAAGCTATCTCCGCCAAGCTCAGCCGCCGCGGCCCTCTCTCCAGAAATCGGCGTTGCACCAGGTTTCGTCGCCCGACTGCTAGAAGTGCGGCGTTGCACCAGGTTTCACCAATTTCAGAAATCGGCGAGTGCTTTTGCCTGCCGATTGAGCTGCCGCGGCGACGTGGAGATGCGCCAATTGAAGCCTTCGCCTTCGACGCGCTGCCAATATTCGTCGGAAGAGCCGCCTGACTCATCAACGGCAGCGGCCCAGTGAACTAGCGAGGCGGTGGCGGCGTTTGTCAGCGGCGGAGGCGAGGAAACGGCTGCGCTGAAGTACATCCTCGGCGAGGCGGTGGTCAGAAGGTGCAGGCGCCGTTCCGCCTCCTCTAAAAACGACGGCAGCGACGGACTGAGTTGGAATCGGGCGGCGGCGTTCGGTAGGCGGTGGTGAAGGCACAACGGCAGCGGCTGGTTCATCGTGGGGGTTTGCTTCTCCGTCGGCTGAAAGTTGGGAGTGGCGATCCGGGTGGTTCTCGTGTGTTTCAAATTTTGTTGGGGGTGGTGATGGATGATGTGGGTTTCGGGTCTCGACTATTTAGGAATGGTTTGGCCTGACTCGGTTGTTGTTGTGGCTGTCGAGCCTTTCTGACGGCTAGTTCGACTAGAGGTTTGGGTTGGTTTCAGGCGGGTTGGCTAGTCAACGTGGGGTTGTTGGGTTCCGGCTTGGATTAGGGTTTGATGTGGGTTGGCGATTTGGCCCCTGATTTGGATCCGCCCGTGGGTCGAAGGCTGGAGTGGTGATGATGATGTTGGCAGGGGTGATGGTTGGAATTTGGGATTGTAGATAATTGGCCGAGATGAATTTTTGAAGATTTTAGAAATAAAACAAGTTGGTTCTTTTACCTATTGCTTGTGGTTGCAGAATTTTTGTGGAAGCAATTTGAAGATGAGGTTTCCTTTATATATATATCCTAAGGACAAATCCTATTCCTAGAAGGATTAGGATTCCTATTTTTAGAAGGATTACAATCGGGGTTTGGTGGGCTTGGGCTAAATTATTGGGTTTGCATAGGGCTTTGTTAAAAATAAAAATGATATTATTAAAATTGGGCTTAATATAATAAGGAGATAAAAACTTGGGCGTTACAATCCTAACCTCTTAAAAAAAATTGTCCTCGAAATTCAAAATAGTTCTTTGCACACAAGCATCTATAGTTTAACTAAACAAAATAGTTTTCGTGGAATAGATCATGCATAGAAACGTGTGATTTATTAAATTCTATAAACGTGTGATTTGATGTCATTGCGATCATGTTTATAGAAATCCCTTTGCATAGCATAACATAGAATAACATTTGCAATGGTAAAATGTCATAGTGATCATGCCTATAAAAATCCCTTCGCATAGCATAGCATAACATTTGCAATAGTAATGGCTTTTGTATTTGCTATTGAGAACATGCAATAGACTTAGAAAATTGAAAACTTAAGATATTCATTCATATACCTTGTGGAGTTGGCGCGGTATGGTTGAGGTGGATGTTTGTTATCATAGTTTTATACTTGTACTAAAATGTAACCTTTAAACTTTTGACATACAAAAATCGGAATAAAACTTTTGACTAGTTCGTAATCTTTTTTTTCGAAATCGACAAACGAAAATATATTTTTGAAAAATCATAGTCACAATAAAAATTGAGCGGAAGCGAGAATAAAACTTAAATATTTATTTAAATAAAAAAGGAGATTCACTTAGAATCAAATAGCAGTAACTCAACTGTTTACGGACTCTTAAACGGAAACACAAGTTTCAAACTTTATTTTAAACTTGACATAAAATAAAGATACCAAACCATAGAAAAGATAATAAATTAACATCGAAAATGGCATCTTTGCATCCACCGCCTCGTACCACATACAACTCCTCAACCTGAAAAGTTTGTTAAAAATGGGTGTGAGCTTTCAACTCACTCCGTGGGGATTCGTTTGTTAATATTAAACACTAATCATACAAACCATAAATGAATAGCTACAACACACTGTCAGTCGTTCATAGATGTTGGCCAACCATAGTTTTAGCTCGAAGGCTACTGTTTTTTTAGCTCGAAAGCTACTATGGAATGTTGCATTGAGACATAGATAATTCATATAATCGCATTTAACATAGACAAACATAGAAACATTCGTAAATGTTAAAGAAATCATATAAATCATAAATGAATGGCTACAACACACTTTCTATTATTTTAGCTCAAAAGCTACTATGGAATGTTGCATTGAGACATAGATAATTCATATAATTGCATTTAATATAGACAAACATATAGTTTTGAAAAA
>BMAC01000419.1:286800-302074 GCA_014905375.1 Phtheirospermum japonicum | reverse complement strand
ATAAAAAGAATAAATTCTAACCAAACGTATTATTAATATATATATTACATAAAAATATAAACTAACAAAAAACATCAATATTATTATTAATCTATCGCCTCAACTCCTCAAATGATTGCTGGCCATTCTTTACTTATTTTCATGCCTCGGAATCAATTCACCATTATTGAAAATTAAAGATAAGCACCCCAAGTCAAACTTGAGAAGCCATATTATTAATCGTTAGCTGCCAATAAAAACAGGTGCATAGACAATATTGTATTAAATTAAGGTAAGATAATTGAGACAAGAAAACATATCCTTTTCTTCTTTACTTCAACTACTATAGGATAAGTTTCAACATCAAGCAATGTCTCTCTCCTAAAATCCTCTCTCTTCCTTTCTATTTATATTCTTTTGTGCAAAAAGTCCCCTTTGCAGTTTGTCATTTTTTGTGATCCTTTTTTTTATTAACTTTGAGAAGTTTGGGGCCAAAATCAAATGTGGCAGAGGCAGATAAGAAGATCTTCTTTGAGAGACTCTATCAAAGCCCTTGAAGCTGATATTCATCATGCCAATAGTTTGTAAGTCTTGTTCTAGTTATATATATATATATATATATTGTTTCTAATCAAAATATTTATGCAGTTCATTTTGTGGTTGGTTATATGGATTGAGATTGACTACCGTAAAATTGCAAAAAATTGGTTGGGTAGTTATTAAGGTAGTTGGGTGGTGGTTGTTATTCAAGTAAAGTAAAGTTGGTAAAAACTCAAAAAACAAACTCATAATAATATTGTTTGGTTGGTTTTTGATGGTCACATAGTATTGAATGAATTATATCTCAAATTAATTCTGATATGGTCGATTTTGTAGGGTGACTGCTCTTCCCAGAGATATAGCTGGTGGATTCTGTACAAATGAAGCTCTCTTTGAGCCCATTTGCTCCATTCTTGCTATTTGTCTTAGAGTGGATGGATTGCGGCTGTTTTGATGCCTTTCTAAGTTTGTTTGGACTTTTTAACATCCTTGTATACAAGGTTATTAATTAATTAATTATAAATTTAACAGCCTAATTTGCAAACAAGCTGCTTTTCTTGCTTTATTTCCATGTTTCCCTTGTAGGTATATGTGGATGGAATGCCGATAGCATGCCCTGAAGAAAGAAAAGCCACGCTTCGACAATTCTACGGTAGGATTGTGATCTTTACAACTTTGCAACACTTGATCAAAGAAAAAGTGATTGATTTTCATTTTTTTCTTTTTTAAACGACAGCCGTTATATATCCTATGCTGAAACAACTGGAAGGAAATCTGTAGAATTGATGGAGGACAACCTGAAAAGAACTGAAACCTGTGATCTTGATGAGGGCAAAATGGCTTGTGCAGATTCTGAAACAGAGGATGAATGTGGAATATGTATGGAAATGGGACTGCAAAGTTGTATTGCCTATTTGTGGCCACTCGTTGTGCATTAGCTGTTTCAATGAATGGTATGGTCCATTCTTACACATCCATCAAATATTCGTGTTATTGGTTTGGAATGAAATATAATGTTTTATTTTTTGTCAGGTATGTTAGATCTCGATCTTGCCCTTTCTGTCCGCGGCAGCTTAAAGAGAGTGACGTCGGGGGATTTATGGGTTCTAACCGGCGAATCCGATGTGGTGGACGCTATGACTCTTGCTAAAGAGAATCTAAGACGATTCTACTTATATATTGACAAGTTTGCCACTTTTAGTATCGGAAGATAACTTGTTGATGTACAATTATCTGATGTGAAGTTGCGATCATCCTAATTGATGATCCCTCTTAATATTCTTGTACATATTCATAATTAACCAACATTAGTGATGACCGAGGGGGATTGATTTGTGGCACCCCTTGATGTATGTGTGAAGACCAAGGAAGAAAATGTATATAAAAGGAGGTTTATTATATTTAACCCTCATTTAGCATATATTCAAACTCAGCCTTTTTGGTACCTGAGTTTGTACGATATGCTGTGTCAGCTTATGATGTGAAAATCTGTTGATATAAAAATTCACACCACATTAGGTCTCGTTCCATTCTCGGTTTCATCGGATGTTAAACGTGAGATCCGTATGTATTTTCAACATGAAATTTCTGTGTGTTTTTTTTGGAGTTTTACTTTTGGTATGTTAAGTGACAGCGATTGGATATTCTTTCGTTTTCTTTTCATTTCATTTCACTAGATAATAGTTAATTTGTGTATTCTTTAGTAAATAATTGTATAGAAAATTATTAGGTAAAAAATTTCAAACGTGGCTCATCATAGTTTTTTTTTTTTTTTTTTTTTTGTTGCGGTGAATTAATGGTATTAAAAAGATGAGAGCGTGATAAATGAATATTTTAGGAAAACTTTGAATTATATATTCTATGAGTAAAGAAAAATGGGCAAGACTCTTGTGAGGCGAATTAAGCGGATCATCCGTTAGGCCAAAATTTCATATTGTTACATTATAGTGTAAAAATCAATACATTATAGTAAAAAGCCAATACATCAGCATTACTAATACAAAAACTTAATACATCATAAACACGGGTGCAGATATTTATGGAAAAAATCAATACTTTTTGAATAGCAAAAATCAATACACGCATAATTTCAAAAACCAATACATTAGAGTATGCGGTCAGATGGCGCTAAGCGGATCATGATACCGTCAATCTGGCCTAACGCAAGTATTTGCCAAGAAAAAATTATGTGGTCATTACTAAATTATTTTATTGGTGTCTTGTTTAGAAAGGAAAAAAATCAGCCTAAAACCAATAGCACCCCAGTGGTTTTGGCTGCCTTAGGACACGGAACTCGTTGCATTTTTAGAGAAGGAACATCAATTGTTGGGCAAATATTTGGGTGAGACCGGTGCTCATAGTATGAGTACCAGTTTTTATCATGGCCCATCTATCTAAACCCACTTTGCTGCCCGACCCGCCCACTCACCTCTAACCGCTAACCCTAAACCTAACCCTACTATAAAAGAGGGAAAAAAAGTGTCGGCCGCTTCATTTCACCAGCCGCCTCCATTCCCCCCTTTGTTTCTCTCTTTCTCTCCCTCACACATGAATCGCCAGTCACTCCCCCCGGCGACCGCCAGGCATCCTCCAACGATAAAATAAACATATAATTTGAGTCGTCTATGTGTTCTTATTCAAAATTCGATCTTGGATTTACAATTGATTAATCCGATCAACGTAGATCTGAGGTCAAAATCTCGAATCCATCAACTTTGACCTCAGATCTACGATGATTTATCGAACTAAAATCAAATCGGCTATTAACATTCAATTCTCATCGCCGAGATTACAATATTACCGAGAAAAGAATCCGAAACGATTCAAAAATCGGAATCGATAACGATAGGCCTTTTATTTTTCCCGTCATTCTTTCTCTCTATCTTTTCTACCATTTTTGATGTGTCTACGCGGTGATGGTGGAAGTGTGTGCACGCATGCAGGTGGTGGTGCGCGGTGTGTGTATGAATTATTAATGTGGCTTTTGAAAATGATGTGGGATTTTGAAGTTGCATTAAGAATTTAAAATTATTACAAAATGATTTAAAAGTTTCACAAATTCATACAAAAGTATTACAAATTGGTATTGGCCTTGTTTGGGCGATTAGCGGATAGCTGTTAGCTGATAGCTGATTGTATTAGCTGATAGCTGATTTGACTAGCTGATTATATTAGCTGTTTGTATAGAAGTGTTTGGTGAATAGCTGATAGCTGATAGTTATTTAAAATGTATAAAATGACCAATAAGGACATGGACTTAATTTATTGTTGAGTTTTTTTGATAATAATATAACGTCATTATATGTGAACCTAGGAACTAATCCAGGACCTTAGATCTAATAATGTGTGTGGACCAGATTTTTTTATTTTTTTAATTTCATTAAATTAATTATATGGTAGGAAAGGGTGTTTATGTAATTTTACATAAACACCCTGAATCAAATTTAATCCCCCCGTCAAGCTCAAACCCTATCTCTAGAAATCATTCTCTTCCCCAAACTCGTTCCCTTCTCCAAATCTCTGGCTGCCAAGCTATCTCCGCCAAGCTCAGCCGCCGCGGCCCTCTCTCCAGAAATCGGCGTTGCCACCAGGTTTCGTCGCCCGACTGCTAGGAAGTGCGGCGTTGCACCAGGTTTCACCAATTTCAGAAATCGGCGAGTGCTTTTGCCTGCCGATTTGAGCTGGCCGCGGGCGACGTGGAGATGCGCCAATTGAAGCCTTCGCCTTCGACGCGCTGCCAATATTCGTCGGAAGAGCCGCCTGACTCATCAACGGCAGCGGGCCCAGTGAACTAGCGAGGCGGGTGGCGGCGTTTGTCAGCGGCGGAGGCGAGGAAACGGCTGCGCTGAAGTACATCCTCGGCGAGGCGGTGGTCAGAAGGTGCAGGCGCCGTTCCGCCTCCTCTAAAAACGACGGCAGCGACGGACTGAGTTGGAATCGGGCGGCGGCGTTCGGTAGGCGGTGGTGAAGGCACAACGGCAGCGGCTGGTTCATCGTGGGGGTTTGCTTCTCCGTCGGCTGAAAGTTGGGAGTGGCGATCCGGGTGGTTCTCGTGGGTTTCCAATTTGGTTGGGGGTGGAGATGGATGATGTGGGTTCCGGGTCTCGATCGGGCCGCGACTGTTTAGGAATGGTTTGGCCTGACTCGGCGGTTGTTGTGGCTGTCGGGCGAACGGCAACAAGTAGGGTCGCTGGGTGGTGGCCGCGGATCGAGCTTGGCGAAAGGCGGAATTAGGGTCGTTGGGTGGTGGCGATTTGGATTGTCGGGGTTGATTCGGATGGCTGCGATGGTGAAACTCGACGGCGATGTTGGTCTATTATTTTTTCATTAAAAAAAACAGTGTTTAGTGTAGTTCAAAAGCACCGCAACAATAAAAGAAAAGCACTCCAAATATTGCACAGTGCAATTATGTCCATATTCATTGTACTTTTTATACAGTATTGTAGTGCTGAAATCAGTCATGTGCGATGCTTTTACTATCCAGTTTTTTTAATTTTTAATTATATATTTTTTTTTACGTCTTAAAACATGCAATATGTATCTTAAATTGTAGATCTTGAGAATGTGATTATTTGATATATATTTCATTCAAAACGAATAAAAATTGAAAAAGTTATGGTTTGTTGAAAATTGGAGTTTTATTTCAAATTTTGAATTTGCAGTTTATAGACGAAATTCGCGATACTTTTTGTATACGATGGTAGTGTTTTTTTTTTTCTTAATCTATTGTGCTTTTTAAAGAACAATGTAGTGCTCTTTGTAAACGTTGATATATGTCCAAAATACCCTTTTTAATTAATTAATGGATTTTTTAACATTATTACCATGCTGAAATGTCATGATCTCAACCATCAAAATTATTCAATCTAATGGTTCAGATGAGTCCCTAGGTTCACATATAATGACGGGTTCTCATTTGAACCCAACCCTATATATATATATATATATATATATATATATATATATATATATATGTATGTATAAAACTCAAGATTTCATAATTATCAAATATACAAATTCTTTGAGTTGCTAGATTAAAATTATATTTAACTTAATTTATGAAAATGGATAAATGTTAATAATATTAATTATTAAAAAGTAAAAACAAAGGATTTTCTAGAATTTAAAAAGTTTCCAACAAATGATCTTACCAACATAATTGTAATAGTCTTAAATTGTTTAAACATACATTCATTTAAAAGGCTAGAAAACACGTCAATCCAAACAAGTAAATTAAATGATCAAGCAACACGACGTTGTTTTCTAGGTCGTCTAGCTGCCATCAAACTTCTAGTAATGTCATTTCGAACTTTTGTCATCTGATTAGTATTCATACGATGAACCTCTGGCATGGGATTATAGTCGACATAGGTCAAGACATCGGGAGGAATAAAATTTGGGTCTTTATCTATGATCATAAATGCCGGGTCAGGGACTTTGCTTCTTCTTATGTAGTTGTGCAATGCAAATGAGCACAAATTATTCTGTTTTGATCTTGCAATTAATATTTTGGTAATTTTGCTAGTATCTTCCAACGTGCCTTTAAAATGCCGAATGCCCTCTCAATACAATTTCTTAAAGATGAGTGAGCTTGATTGAGAATTTCTCAAGGCCCTCTTGGATTTGCATCACGAAACTCTGATTGATGATACCTTATTTTATGGTAAGGCGTCAAATACCCTTCTCTCTCAGGATACCCTTTGTCTGCTAAGTAATATTTGCCTAAGTAGAACAGTATCAACTCACATAAGTAAATACATGATAATTAAAATTTATAAGCTTAATGAATAAAAATTAATATATTAATTAAAATAGAGTTACCAGGAGGAGGTTTTGGGAAATTTAGACTTGGGTTAGTAATTGCATCGAGAAAAATTCGAGAATCATGAGCAGAGCCTTCCCAACCAGTTAACACTTACGTAAAAAGTAAATTGAAGTCACATACTGCCATAACATTCAGTGTAGATGTTCCTTTCCTTCCTCTATATCGCAATTGATCTTCTTCGGGAATAATAACATCTATATGCGTACCATCAATAGCTCCAATGCAATCCTAATATGAAAAAAATTGACATACCATTTTTATATGAGATTTTAATTTAACTATAGAATGGCATATATCGAGTATCATATGCAATATGGGAAGGAGCTTCCTTGAACTCGGGATCCTTGGTCTTAATATATCCTTTGATAAGTCATCCATGGCATATAAAACTTCTTTAAAAATTCTACTTATGGTTTCACCAGAATGTTGGAATCTCTCTTGGGCTTCCCGGTTTGAGGCTCCTATACTGAGAATAAAGACAAATATACCCACTTTCTCTAAAGTTGATATTCTATCGGAAGGAAGTAACCCATACTTGTTTTCTAAGTCGAGGGATAATTGTTGAAATGTGCTTTGCGTCATTCTGAACATGTTAAAGCAACATTTTTCATGTCCATTCAATATTTCATGTATCCATTTCTCTCCTTTCATAAATGATGTAAAGCATGGCTCCTTATGTATGTACTTTACATAATAAAGAGAAATATAACCCATTGCACAAGCCACCGAGTCCCAAAATAAACTATTCTTGCGCCTCTTACGAATTGCACTACGTTTAGCCTACAAATCCATACCTATACGAAATAAAATAGCAAACCAATAGTTTAAACATCGATTGATATTAACAATAGAAATATCTAAAAGAGTAACACACTTTCACAATTTAATTAGAGCTTAATAATAAGGCACACAAGTAGCAACAACTTTAAATAGAATGGCATATATATATATATCTAGATGAAAGAAAAAAAAGTTTCTTGAATAAATTTGGTTCGGTATTCACTCATTCTTCTCTGTCTTCGCATACAAAAATTTTATCCATTGAAATCTTGAGTAGTCATCTGGCATGCCATTAAGAATTACCCTCTCCTGGGGATCCTCAATTAAGGAGCAAGCAAAACAGAATTCATGGCTACCAGGAGTCAAACCAGGCATGGACATTAACTTTGCTAGAGAATCGGCAAGTGTATGAGAAGAATCACTTAGTGTACTTGCTTCAAGATTCATTAACTCCATATCCTTCATGTTTCTCTCAGTAACAACTTTAAGCATAGCATCAAGTTTCTCCACTAACATTGCAGCTCCTCCCCTTCTGGAAGACTCAGTCTTACATCTCTTAGAATTCTCTGAAGCATCAGTCTCAAAAACTCTTTTACCTTCTCCTCGTGTAACACCATGTTCAATAGGAGTGGGAGAAGGAACTGGGCTATTATCACTCCAAAGTTCTTGCCATTCACTATTAGCTTGGTTGTGGTTAAGAGCATCACTTTCGGTCATTTCATTATCACAATCATATGGTGAATTACCAATATTACAACTTGAACGAGGAGAAGAGATATAATTCTTTTCCTTTTCACGTTGATTCGGAGTGAATCTAAGCGTCCCTTGAGCAACTGAAACTCCAAATAGTTGTTCCATCTTAAATTCCAGTTCAGGTTCAATCCCTTCATCTTGAAATGACTTAAAACTAATATTTTCCTGTTAAAAAAAATTGGAGATTTTTTTTTTTTGTACGGGTGAAGTGATAATGCAATAATAGGTAAATGTGCTAACCTCAATTTTCATTTTCCACCACTCCTCGCTAGCGCTTATTGTTCCTATTTCATGATCCCAACCTAATCCCGTTTCTTTTCCTTTCAATGATTTCCAAAGGCTCCATCTATTCTTCATCCAATCCCACTTTTTTAAGTTTATCCTTGTTATATGCTAAGTTAGTATTTTTTTGAAACTCTGCTTCTAACACCGTCCATGGCATTCTTTGTGAGATTGTTGCACCGCGTTTTCCCTTACTCTTTTCCGCACTTTCAATACACAAATCACAAAACAAGTATAAAGTTTATTTAGACCAATTAGCACGACTCCCATCTTTCCCCCCACATTCGCTCTCATCATCTCCCCTTTTATTTTTTGGTGCCATCTATTATACGACAATAAAAAGAATTCATAAAGCTCACTTTAAATCATAAAAACTCAAGTGTTGCACTAAACAGAGCACTTTAAATAGCACAACCAAATATGCACTAATACACATGCATACAACTGCTCGCACAGAGTACGGATTGATTATTAAAGGTCTCGCTAAAAATCACATAAGATCAAGAATCCATACGAGTTAAACATCTATGTCCATCACATATTCAAACAACGCTATTTTTATTTTTATTTTTTTGAACTATTAAGTAGTTCAAATACCAACTGCATGAATAATACATGATTTGTACTTTTTTGTACGCAAATTTGTTACCTTTTTGTGTTGTGTTTGCATGTGTTTTGCTTGCATTTATGGTTATTAGGAGTCGTTTTGGCTTATTTTGTTAGTTTTAGGTTTATTAGTGTTTTCTTTGTCTTTAGTAGTTTTTCTTATATTTTCTTAGTTTTTTTATTAGTTTTTGTTTTGAAGGTCAACATTGGTCAAAGTGGGCCCACGACGAGTTCGGAAGATGATTCAAACCCGAGACACTCATTTCCAAAACGACATGTATTCGCTCGGTGGATGTCTCAGTTGTCGTAATGCAAGCATAACTCCAAAACCACTTGTACCATTTGCCTCCACCTTATATAATTGGAAATCTGAGAGAAATGTCTAAAACTCTTGTGTTTACATAATCCCAAATTCTGAGTTTAATAATGGTAAAAAGCAGCTTTAAGTGGAGACGGTTCGTCGTGGCCTCGCTTGTGGCAGGTTTTGGTGCGGAGCCCATAACTCTCGGGGGAAAATTTCAAATGACACAAATAAAACTCCAAATGAAAACCAAGAGGAAGGGATAGATTTCATATGAAGACATCGATAGCTGATTCCGTGTTTTTGTCAGTCAATCGACTGGACTTCAGTCGATCGACTGCTCGGCAGAAAGATTGGGGCCTTTGAACAAGTCAGTCGATCGACTGAAATGCTGAGGATGTGTGATTTTGGAAAAAAAAAAAGAGACCGTTTTGCCCCTTATCTACCCATATATGATTCCCACCCATTATTCACAAAAAAAACACCTCTCCTTGGTGGTTTTGGAGCTTGCTCCATCTCCTCCAAGCCTTTACATTTCCTTGCAATAATAAACCCTAGTTTTAGCTAGCTTAGTTAGTTAGTTGTTAGTTATTTTTTAGTTAGTTGTTCTTAAGCAAGTGTTGGAGTGAGTGACACCTCCTTCATTTGTGGTACTTTGTGTTTGAAGACTTGAAGCTTTTGTTGAAATGAATTTGGTAGTTTTCTTTCCCTTTACTTTTATGTATTGTTATTGATTAATTGTTATTGTTGGGTGTTGGTTATTGAATCTTAGCTTATGTTGTTTTTCATGGCATCTCAATTTCTCTAATGTAGGTTTAATTGCTTTGTGTTGTTTTTCATCTTCTTGTTTAGCAAAAACTCCATTGAAGACCTCTTGAACCTTTTTGCCCAATTTGTCCAAACAAACCTTGGGTTCTTGAAAGCCAAATGGGTTTTTCTTCTTTGAGAAATTTGACTTCTTTTCAATTTAATGCCTTTTGACCAATTTCAATTTGAAATGCTTGATTTTCCCTCCATGAACTCTCTTTTAATTGTAAGCTTTATTTGATACAATTAGTTTAGTAATTACGAGTTTAGGGTTTAAGTTCGTTTAGAACCATTAATCGGAGCTTGTCGAGAATTGGGATTGATGACCCCAACACTGGTCGACATTTGGGATTGACAACCCCGAATTGTGGATTAAGTGCTCGGCAAAAACCGATTAATCGTGGAGACGAGCCGAACACCCTAAACCCTCGTTTTCATTATTTTCATTAAAGTCTTCTTTTAAATTCAAAACTCAAATTAAACCAATGACTTAATGCTTTCTTAGTTTAGATTAGTGTAATTTAGCTTAACAAGAGAGTAAGTAAAAAACACCAAACGCCGATAATATCTATCCTCGAGAGACACGACTCGGTAAAGCTTACCGCTCTACAATCGACTTCGTACTATTGCGGAGAAGATTTTTTAGAGTGCTAAAAAATTTTCGATCAATACACATGCATGCAACTGCTCAAAATACACATGCGTACACACCAACTTCTCAAAATAATACACATGCATACACACCAACTGATCAAGATAAAGTAAAACAGTAAAAATACATATATTTGTTATTTATTGATTTTGGCATGCATGCAACTGCTCGCACAGAGTACAGGTAGGTTATTGAAGGTCTCTCTAATAATTACATAAGATCATGTCTGTGGACTACAATTAATAATATATATTTATATTTAATAATATATACAATTAATATAATATATTTGTTAATAATATATACAATTAATATATTCCTAAACAACAATTAATTTGTATCAAAACTGAATATTTATGTCAATTAATATAAATTAGAGAGATGATAATTTATTGACCATAATTAAAGAATGAAGAAATATTTGAGAAAAATGGCCACTAAACAAATTAAGAAAGAGACTATTAGTGATTACTAAATCACTTAAAAAAATACTATCATTAAATTCCAATCAACCATCATGAAGCATACGCCAACATAACAAAATTATAAAGATTAATTAATAAAATCCAAACAGTATACATATATTAAAAGTGTGCATATGTCAACCAGATGTCAAAATAAAGTAAACCAGAAATCAAGCATTCTACATATATTGATTTGCAAAATACAAAGCCATACAACTAAAATCAAAAGTGACGACAGTGTTCATTAAAATACATTTTTTACATCTCTAATCTAGCCTCTTATGTAAAACTTTATGTGATTCATTAAATTCTACAGTTCACAAACATATCATCTTTCAATTTTATATTTGCACTGATCACATCAAAATTGCAAAATTAAAGGGAAAGAAGTGCAGCAATCAATCCTGGACAACTACAATACAGAAGAATTGAAGGAAAATGGTGTGATAATAATTATCAGCAACTAACCCATATTGGGCAACTACAATACAGAAGATGCGTAAATAATAAAAAAAAATCATTTATGAATAAGAATACAATAATCAAAACTCAGAATAATCAAAACTCTTGTGGGGTCTCTTGTGGGGGTGGGAGATAATACAATAATCAAAACAAATAACCAAAACTCTCCAACGTGCGTGGGGTGGGAGACGTAGGTGGAAGACAATAATCAAAAATTAGAATTAATTATATCAGAATTGAAGAACTGAAGAAAAACTAACTTTAACAGCTTCAACTCAAGTGAACGAACCTCCGATCTCGATGGCTAAGCAGGGCTACTTCCGTCGTTGTACAGATGATTGTCCAATTCTACCGACTGGTGAGATCAAATTTCACCGATTGATTTTCTAATTCAGCTCCTTCACAAGAATTTGAAATTATTGGTGTCTGATTTTTAACCATATATGCAAGTCTTTATAATTTGAGATTTGGGAGAGAATGAATTTATTTGAGATGAAAGAAGAAGAAAATTCGCGCGTAATATAGATGAAGGGAGAGTTTTCGTATTTTTTTCCATTAAATTTGGGGAAGATGAATTGGAGATGGGAGGCGTGAGATATTTATGTGGTGGGTTAATTAATTATAGAGGATAGTTTTGTTATTTAACCCTATTTTTCAACCCTCTCTACCCAAAACGCTGCTAAAAGGAGCGTATTCTAAAAGAGCTTTTTGGACCCAAAAAGCTAATTAAATTCTCTATTTACCAAACATATTGATTAGAGTATTTGACTGGTCAACCCTCTCAAATGAGTCAAATCCTATAATTTTGCCCCAAACCGCTAATCACCAAACAAGACCATGATATTTTCGTAGAAATATATTAAAAATTACAGTAAAAATAGTTAAAGTATCACAAAAAGTTATTCAAGTATCACAAAAAATAGTTAAAGTATCACATAATTTTGATATCTGATTTCTATAATTACGTATATATATATATATATATATATATTTAAATAGATAATTCAAAGTATTACAAATGTAATTAAAAGTATTAGAAAAGATATTAAAAGTATCACATAACACACTTATTTTTGTATCACAAAAGTAGTATGAATTTTTACAATATCTGATCAAGTATCACAAAATATATTAAAAGTATCAGAAAAAATATTAAAAATATCACATAACACACTTATTTGTGTATCACAATAGTAGTATGAATTTTTACAATATCTGATCAAGTATCACAAAATATATTAAAAGTATCACAAAAAAAAATTAAAAGTATCACAGAACACACTTATTTTTGTATCACAAACTTATTATGATTTTTTATAATATTTGATCAATTATCACAAAATATATTAAAAGTATCAAAAAAGATATTAAAAGTATCACAGGACACACTTATTTTCTATCACAAAATTAGTATGAATTTTTACAATATCTGATCAAGTAATACAAAATGTATTAAAAGTATCAGAAAATATAAAAGTATCACAAAACATGAGGAAGCAAGATCAGGATTGTGGTGTTTATCTAATGCACCATATGAAGCATTTCAATGGCGCCCCATACACATCTCCGAGTCTGTTAAAGGTAATTTTTTTTTCTTTTATCTGAATTTGTTAGTTTTTGACAATAAGGATTGTAATGAAGTTTTTAAGTTTTTCTTTTCCACTTTTTGAAGGCTTCAATCCGACATGCTATTAGAGATGAGGTTTGTGCAACCCTAATTTCGAGCCCGTTCAACTCTGTTCGTGCTATTGTGCTAAAGGAAGTGAAAAATGTTTATGAAGTGAAACCTAAGTTGAAACGACAAATTGCTGAAAAAAGAAAAATTGATGTTGCAGCTAACAAGTATAGGAAGTGATTGTGTTAAGCACATTATGGGTGCTAGAAACACTTTTAGTTTTTTCTGATTGATGTTTACATGTTTTAAATTTTTTGGATACTTTGGGTATGTTTTTTTATGAATGAGTACGTTGGTTGGCGAATTCTTTTGATATTACCTATGTTTTAGTTAAAAAAAAATACATGAATGTGTATGATCTAGTTTTTTTAATGTGTTTTTTGTTTGTTTTTCAATGTTTTTATTGTTCATTATTTTAAAATATCATAATTGGATGATGTTTTAGAAGCACACTTATTTTTCCATTACAAAATTAGTATGATTCTTATAATATCTGATCAAGTATCGCGAAATGTATTAAACGTATCAGACAATATATTAAAAGTATCACAGAACACGCTTATTTTTGTATTATAAAAGTAATATGATTTTTTAGATTATCTGATCAAGTATCGCAAAATGTATTAAAAGTATCATAAAATATATTAAAAGTATCACAGAACACATTTATTTTTCTATCAAAAAATTAGTATGATTTTTATTAATATCCGATCAAGTATCGCAAAATGTATTAAAAGTTCAGAAAATATATCAAAAGTATCACAGAACATTGTATCAAGAAATTAGTATGAATTTTTACTATATCTGATCTAGTATCACAAAATATATTAAAAGTATTAGAAAATATATTAGAAATATCACAGAACACACCATATTACAAAAGTAGTATCATTGTGGTACATATATTAAATTCTAACAGTATTTTTCTCTCAATTGTCCATCGGTATTCTTTTTGTCCGTTGACTTGCGCACGCTAAATCCCACCGCCCGAGCGTGATCACAGTACAAATCATAAAGTTCGTCTATTATTTTTCTTCTTATCCCAATTAAAGATCCCCTTATGTCCACTGAATCATTTAGTTCTGCAAARCATTAAAAAGTATCACAATTATTACAMAAGTATCACARACAGTAATAAAAGTATCACAAACGGTATTAATAGTATTACAAAYGGTACTAAAAGTAYTATACAATTAGAAAGTGCAGTAATACCTTCATCCAAAATAGCATTATAAAGTATCACAGATAGTATAAAAAGTATCACAAACAGTACTAAAAGTATTACAAACGGTACTAAAAGTATTACACAATTAGAAAGTGCATTAATACCTTCATCCAAAATAGTATAATAAAGTATCACAAATAGTATCAAAAGTGTCTTAAACTGTACTAAAAGTATTAAATAATAAAAAATCTTGGTGCTTCGTTTGTTTATGTGTCATCCGAGCCTAATATATACCTAATTTAATATTTTCCTTTTACTATATCTTGCCTAATTTAATATTTTCTTTTATTATATTTAGCTTAACTTAATAGTTTTCTTTTATTATATTTTATCTAATTCAATAATTTTTTTTTATACTCCTAATATAAAAATATAAATAAGTCATATATAATTAGTAGAAAAGAAATCTAGATTAATTATATTAATTAAAAGATAAATTACATATGAAATAATTTTAATTACAAAAACAGAATTATATATGAAAATAATTAATAAATTGTATTTATAATAAAAATTAAAATAATTTAATTTTAAAATTCTAAATACTCTGTATAGGTAAATCATGATATATTTGCAATAATTGGAGTATGTAACCAAATATTAGTAATGAACTCAATCTAAATATAAGAAAATAAAATTATATAATAATTAATTAATATTTATTAGACAATGACACAATGCGAGGACGATTGAGAGTATGATACATTTTGAAATTTTCCAAAATATGTAACCATATTTAATAACAAAATTATTTTAAATATAAAAATATAAAATTATTTAATAATAATTAATTAATATAGATTAGAGACGGGTTTTAAAATCTGACATCTTTTGAATTTTTATAAGTATGCAAATATAATTATTAATGAATTTAATCTGAACATTAAAATATAATATTAATCAATAGTTCATAATAATTAATAA
>BMAC01000419.1:261454-279619 GCA_014905375.1 Phtheirospermum japonicum | reverse complement strand
GAAACCCTTGTTTTCAAAAATCTTTTCAAAACCTCTAATTTTTAATTGTTCTTCGTTTAAATCAATTTATTGCTTTTATGTGTTAGATTAGAATTTTTATTTTTATTTCGTATTCGTGAACAACAAATACAAATGGAACTTCCGAGCTTAGTTTTTCTTGAGAGACGATTCGGTTCAACTTACCAACCTACACGCGATCCGTTCTCTTGCGGGCGAGCTTTTAAATTTTTGACAAATCTTTATAAAGTAGGTACACAAAAAGTTCGAATCAGAATTTTAGCGCCGTTGCCGGGGAAAAACTAAAGGTTGTGAATTTTGTGTTTGTTCTTCGTATCCCTATTTGTGTTTTTCTAATTTCGTTTCGTTTATCTTTTGTGATTATTTGCGTTTCTTCGTTTTATTTCGTTCTTATTTTCCGTCGGTGCGTTTAATCTTGTACGTTGAGTGTTGTGTTTGCAAGGAACATCGACAAACAAACTCAAGTTTATCGAACCGTTTTTCTTAAAAAAAAATTCTTAAAAATAAATAAAATCGAAAATATTGTTTTTAATTTAAAAATATTATTTTTCGAAATTCAAAAAAAATAAAAAAATTGAAAATTCAAAAAAAAATCGAAAATATTAATTTTTCTTTAAAAAAATTAAAAAATGTCTTACACGTACGATGAACCACCGTTCAATCGGCACCGTGCACTTCGCCCGGCCATTCCATTGAGCGCTCGCGATGCAGAATTACTTTCCAGACGAGTACGACCAAGAGAACCTCCCGATTTTTTATGGACGACGAAACGAAGATGCGCTTAAATTCATGCGAAAATTCGAGTTCATCACCAATAGTTCTTCTGCTTCTCGGGCTTACAAGGGAACAAGTGCGGTTGCGACTCTTTCACCCTTTTCACTTGAGGAACGAGCAATGCAATGGTACAAAAAGTTAGAACCCGATTCTTTGCAAACGTGGTATGACGTAATTGACAAGTTCATGAGAAAGTTCTATGTGCTTAATGTAATATGTAATCGTTGTGGATACCGAGGACATATGGCGAATGAATGTTTAGTGTTATTTGACGAAGAGCCACAAGAGAAAATTGTCGCCGTCCAACATTATTCGAGCCACGATTCTTATGTCTCTCCCGACTCGATTCCCTTACTACCCGAGCCATGAAGAATATAAACCAGACGATCAATTTTTGGCGTGGCAGCAAGATCAAGAAGCCGAGACCATTCGTCAACGGAACGAAATTGCAGAACTAACTGAGAAGGTAACTAGCATGACTGAACAGGTCCATGACCTATCTAAGTCTATGGAGAATTGCGAGACAATGTTTGGTCATATAATGGCTTCTTTAGCAAAACGGTCGGACGAGATGAACGAACCTCCATGTCAACCAGAGCTACTGATTCTCGATGAGGTGGAGCCCACCATAAATATTGAGGATTTAAACTTGCACGAACATTTGGGAGATATTAGCAATGAGATGGAGCCAATTTTGGAAGAGATACAAGTGGAGGAGGAATTTGGGGATACGAAGGAGATCGAACCTCTTGCGCTTTTTGAATAATTTTATGAATAATGATGAGGAGTTGTTGCCACTGGAGTATCCAAATGACGTTGGAGATTCAAGGCCGTTGGAGTTCAATGAGAATGGAGGAGTCGAGTTGCCCGAGTTGGAGACGAGTGGGATTATCGAGACGTATGGAGATCCACCAGATACTTTAATTGATATTGAAATGGTGGTGGTGGATGAATTTTTGAAGAAGGAAGAGATGATCGAACCTCTTATCGAGCCACCCGACACATTGATGGAGAATACGAATAAAATGGTGGTTGAGGTAGTCGAAGAAATTCCCCCTCCCCTTTGCCCTTTTATAGATTTTAATTATTTTCAAAATATTGAGGGGGATGTTAAAGAAGTGAAGAGGTTTGGAGTGTTTGGAGGATTTTTCGTTTGTTCGACGGATTTCCTAATTTTTCCAAAAGTAGAGGATCACCCTGTGCCCCAATTTACGTTTGATATGTTCATGGTGGTCAACTATTCACTTTTTCGACCTCCGAAGCAAGTAGAAGTTTTTTTCTACGAATTATTGCCCATGCCCGCCTTGGTATTTTTAATTGCCAAATCTTACTCTTGGAGAACACTAAGGCGTGGCACGATCGTCATTTATTTCTGGATCCGGGATAGCATCGTTTGTAGAAGGCGTCGAGCTTTCGACGTTAAACAAGCGCTTCTTGGGAGGCAACCCAAGTATTGGTTTTCTTTTCTTTTTCCTTAAAGTTTTACTAGTTAGTTTGTTTTTGTTCGTTTGTTTTGTCTTTTTAGAATTTTATTCAAGACATTTTCGTTCACGAGAGTCAAGACGAAAGATGATTGCACAAGCGCATTTTGGAGCCGCTCGACTATTTAATTTTCAGGGACGTTTTCTTATTCCCTTTCTCCCTTGATTTTATTTTCTTATAGTCCTTTATGGCAATCAGGGGATTGCCGAGTTTTTAGAGGGGGGGATGGTTGAGTATGATTTATATTTGAAATTTGTGCAATTTGAAATTTTTTACGTGATTGATCACTATTTCTGCGCTGAATTGTGTTTGTCTGGCTTGCCTATCGAAGTTAACTATGTTTTGATTTGATGTTCTTGTCTTTGAGCGTGTATAGGTGCATAAAATTTTTCAAAAATTATATTTATATATTGTAAAATGGTACTTGGACGCAATTGATTTCGCAAAACCTTAAAAGCAGCGTCAATTCAAAACTTTTTCATGCAAAAAGCCAGTGAGTAGCCTGAGTGATTATCATCTTTGCATGTACTTGAATGAGTTTTGATTTGAGATCTCTTTGAAACCGCTGTGTGTAGTTGACTTTGAAAATGAGGTTAAGGCACAGATAAAACCCTATTTCCGGCCATATCCGATATATTTTTAGCCACTATAAATTCCGAATGAGCCAATCATAGCCAAATAATCCATGCCTATAGCCATGTGTGTTTTGAGTCAACCCCTACAACCCATTAAAAGCGTGGGGGGGATAGGAGTTCGTTATTTTTATTGGTTATTAGAGTTTTGGAATTTTTATTAGGAAATTTATGATTTTATGAATTTTTGTAATAAAAGACCACCATCCGAAAAAAAAGAAGAAAAAATGACCCCATAAAAAAGAATAAAAGGGGATAAAAAAAAAAAAAAAGAAGAAAAAGAAGGATGGTGAGTCTAGTTGAATTGTGTTATTCATTGCCTACGCGCTTTATAAGGCTTGAGTTTATTGTTTATTTTATGAAGCCTAATGTTTACAAGGCAAAAGAGTTGTGTAATTGTAAGAAGCACATTATAAGCTTCAATTGTGTTTAAGTGGTTTGAGCGACAAGTCGGTTTTACAGTTTACGAGTTGAGAAATAGTCTATATTTAAAGGCTACGTTATGAGTGCTTTAGTGAGGTTTTTAGTTTTGAACGAGGTAAAGTATTGCTTCGTGATTAGATTAGGTTGGGTGAGTTATTTAGCCACACGACTTATATATTCCATACCCGTCCAAAGAGCCTTACATTACAACCCGTAAAGTCCTTTTCCGATTCTTAGTTTTGACAGCACACTTAATTTGCGATTGAAAAGAGATTGATTTTCCGTGCTTATTTATTGTGCATGTATTTGTATGATTTGAGTGTATACACGTCCTATGCAGCAACTGCTTGAGTGCTTTGAGTGATCACCCCTATATATTCCCTTTGAGAGGATGCATGAATTTGTTTTTGAAGTGATAATGATAATAAGGGTGGAGTGTTTGATGTTGCGTGACTAGTGCCTATATTTTCAAAATTATGTATGTAGCATAGCACGACTCCTTGCTTGAACTTATTTTCATTCTTTGTTATACTTTGAAATTATCGTTTGTTCGAGGACGAACAAACCAATAAAGCGTGGGGTAGTTGATTAATATGAATTTGTCTTGATTTTAGTTAGTATTTTAGTTCGTTTTTATTATTGTTTTCGGTATAAGTTGGATAGATTGAGCACATTTTCATATTTTCTTATCTCCAACTTATTTTATCGTAATTTTAATTATAATTAATTAATTTTATGTTTATTTTAGGTATTTTGAGGTTTTAGGTTTGGACGTAGTCAAGAATGGGCAAACGAGTAGAGTTTCAGCAAAAACGGGCCGCGATTTGAAGAAATGACAGTTTTGGGCCTTCTAGAAGGGATGTCTCTGGGCCCAACCGGTATAGAAAGCTGGGCTGGCAGCACCTCCTGATTCTGGGCCTTCTAGAAGGGTCGTTTCTGGGCTCAACTGGTATGGAAAGTGCTGAACGTCCTAGAAGGGGCGGAAACCCTAATTTTGACCCCTTTTCTAAGCCACCTACACCTATAAATACCCCTCCACCCCTCACATTCGAAAATACACATTATTCCTAGGGTTTTTAAGGCCTCTTAGGGGCTGACAACCCCAAACGAGTGCCCTTCGATTTCTTAGTTTCTTTTCATAATTCTTAGTTTTAAATTCTTAGATTTAGAATAAATTAGATTAGTTTTTAGATAGTTTAGATAATTTAGATTCAAGATTCGCTTTCGGAACGCTGCAACTTTCGTCATAGTTTAATTAGTAAGTCTTTAATTCTTTTTGTTTTAATTTAGTTTAATTAGTTCTTATGCTTTTAAATTCTTGCTTGATAGTTTAATTTAGAATAATTCAATCTTCAAACAAACCCCCCATGTATGATGAATTGTATGATCTTGGTGATTTTGGATTGATGATTGTGATGAGAATATTATGATGATATGATGAGATTGATTGGCTAGATCTAACGGGTCTAGAGCCTAGAATCGTCGTGAACCATCAATTGGGTTTTTCCCAAGAGATCGTGGAAACGATTCGAACCTCTAGAACCCTTGTTTTCAAAATCTTTTCAAAACTCTTAATTTTTAATTGTTCTTCGTTTAAATCAATTTATTGTTTTTATGTGTTTAGATTAGAATTTTTATTTTTATTTCGTATTCGTGAACAACAAATACAAAAGGAACTTCCGAGCTTAGTTTTTCCTTGAGAGACGATTCGGTTCAACTTACCAACCTACACGCGATCCCGTTCTCTTGCGGGCGAGATTTTAAATTTTTGACAAATCTTTATAAAGTAGGTACACAAAAGTTCGAATCAGAGGCAGCCCAATTTGTAAAAAAAAAAAAGAAAAAGAAAAAAAAAAGAGAGAAAATCCAAAAAAAAAATAGAAAATTCAAAAAAAAAACTTTTTATTCGTATTTTGTTTTTGCAACCCCTCGTTTGTTCATTTCTTGTAGGTTGCTTGTCTCGACTCCTAGAGAGGACTTATGCACAACCACGTCACCACAAGCTCGGAGATAGGGGCGTTCTCTTTTCCCTACACTTTTTTACCATTTTTCTTAACTTAATATGCAATGAGGACATTGCTAGGTTTTAAGTGTGGGGTGGTTAGGGTTCGCCTTAGGCTTTTAAATTGTTGCATGCTTGCTTGTGTTAATTTGAGTAACGTGTGTGTTATTTTTGCTTGGAACCTTGGCGAAGTGACGCGGTTTTGATGAATTGCTTAGGAGTTTAGATTTTTGATCGGATTTAGTGTACTTAGGTAATTTGAATTGTTGGGAACTTTGTTCGGCTTTAGTTTCGTGCTATCCTTGAGCTCATATAGAACTAGTGCCTCAACTAGCCTCGTCGTCGAACACTCTCTATAGGATTTTGTTTTGTATTTTGGAGTCGTCAATTGCTCCATGTGCTCGATCGAAAACATTGTAAGTTACTAGTAGCAACGAGTGGTCGGAGCCGTTGATTTCTCTTTGTATATATCTTGTATTTAAGTACCTTATTTCCTTGGGTACCAAAAAAAGAAAAAAAAAAAGAAGAAAAAAAGAAAGAAAAGAAAAAAAATGATGATGAATAAACAAGGATAAGTTATAAATCCTTGTAGTTACTAAGTAATATAACTCCTCTTTTTCCTTTTTTAGATTTTGTTTGTTAAAGAGAGTTGTGCACGATCGGGGATAGTAGGGAGCCGATTAACGGTTCGACCGTGGATAGACCTCAGCCGGGGCAAGGACGAGGGGACCGACTTGGAGGGTTACCTAGTACTTTTAGCTTTCGGGAGTCGATCTAAACTTTATTTTTCAACGCATCATTGTCTTCCTTTTAGCCAAGCTAACAAGCATTGTAGCATACGACGTCTCGAATTAGATTTTGTGCATTAGTTTAGGATTATCCAGGGTAGTTTTGTAATTCTAGATTAGTATTGCTTGAGGACAAGCAATAATTCTAAGTGTGGGGTGGTTGGTTTGTACTTTTTGTACACCTTTTTGTTACCTTTTTGTGTCGCATTCGCGTGTGTTTTTCTTGCTTTTACGGGTTTAGGAGTTGTTTTGGCCTATTTTGTTAGTTTTAGGTTTTTATAACTTTTGTGCGGTTTTTAGTAGTTTTTCGTACATTTTTACCCTTTTTCGTATTTTTGGCCGTAGGATGACCAAGCGGTCCCACGCACGCTCAGAGCATCCCACTCGACTCGGATTGGAATGGGCAAAGCAAGGAAACACAGTGCGAACGAGGAGCGACAGCCGGCGAACGTTTAGAGCAAAATGAGAAAATCGAGCCGGAGCAGCCGAGCCAGTCGATCGACTGGACCTTCCCAAGTCGACTGGAGTCCAGTGAGTTCGGAAATTTTGGGCGAAGCAGTCGATCGACTGACCCTTAGTCGATCGACTGAGACGCAGTCCAACTCGTGATTTTAGTCCATTTTGACATTTTTGCCCCTGCGTTTTTGTATAAATAGACCCACCTTTCTCCAACCTTATCCAACACTTCCTTGGTGGAATTTGGGGCTTGCTCCATTTCCTCCAAACCTTTACTCTTGCATTTTAAAAACCTAGCTCATAAATCCTTAGCTTAATGTAGTTTTAGTTAGTTTAGTAGTTAGTCTAGTTTAGCTTAGTTGGTTAGTTTATAATTAGTAATTAGTTAGTTGTTCTTAAGCAAGTGTTGGAGTGAGTGACACCTCCTTCATTTGTGATGCTTGTTGTTTGAAGATTTGAAACTTTTGGAGTTTAATGCAATTGGTAGTTTTCTTCCCCTTATTTTCTTGTGTTATTATTGTTTATTGTTGTTATTGAAGTTGTGTTGGTTATTAGATTTAGTCTGTGTTGTTGTTCTTTGCATTGCAATTTCTCCTTTTAATTTTCTAGCTTGTAGTTCTTTTGTTGTTCTTGCCAAACTCCATTGTTGCATCTTCAAGCTTTTTACCCCATTTGTCCAAGCAAACCTTGGGTTTTCAAAAGCCAAATGGGTCTTTCTTCTTTGAGCAATTTGACTTCTTTTCAATTTAACGCCTTTTGACCAATTTCAGTTTGAAATGCTTGATTTTCCCTCTATGAACTCTCTTTTAATTGTAAGCTTTATTTGATGCAATTAGTTTAGTAAATACGGGTTTAGGGTTTTGGCTCGTTTAGAACCATTAATCGGATTTTTTGAGAATTGGGATTGACGACCTCAATACTTGATCAACATTCGGGATTGACAACCCCGAATTGTGGATTAAGTGCTCGGCAAAAACCGATTGATCGTGGAGATGAATCGAACACCCTAAACCCTCATTTTCATCATTTTAATTAAAGTTTCCTTTTAAATTCAAGCTTTAGCACAAAACTCAAACCAAACCAATGACTTAATGCTTTCTTAGTTTAGATTAGTGTAATTTAGCTTAACAAGAGACTAACTAAAACCACCGACCGCTGATAATATCTATCCTCGAGAGACACGACTCGGGAAAACTTACCACTCTACAATCGACTCCGTACTACTGCGGAGAAGATTTCTTAGAGTGCTAAGAATTCTTCGATCACCGAGCTTCCTTATTTGACAGTCCACAATATATAATTATTTCACATATAAGCTCAATGTTGGATTAAGGATCCAACAATCTCCCACTTTGGCTATATGTGTAACCTTATAATTATACATTGCAAAATATAACCGTACGAGCTCAACTTTGCTGTCATAACCAAAATGTATTTATATCCAATCCGGTCCATCATCCATATCAACATAGGATCAAAGCGGACTTCATTACATTTATCGTAACCCGACCCATCAATGGTCACGTTTGTTAATATAACTGAATGACATGGATCATGATGTGGATGTGTAACATGGAAATTTGATGTATTGTGATCGTAACATGCTTATTTCCAAATGGTCAACCTTAAAACCTTAGTGAGATCAACCATATACTAAAATTAAAGTGTGAGTCAACCAAATAACTTTAGTTTCTACAGAAAATAAACTCAAAATATCCTTAAACTTAAGTAACTGAAAAAATATGTCTACAAAAGAAAACATTATAATCACACAACTCCCACTAAAACTAAATATCCTCAAAAAGTTTGACACCCATACTAGCAGTATACTCATGAAATATTTTGGGTAGTAATCCCTTTGTAAGCAGATCCGCAATCTTGGAGTTTATACCGATATGTTCAATAGACAACTCTTCACTTTGAATTCTCTCTTTAACAAATAGAAACTTGATGTCTATATGCCTAGACTTCGTCGAGCTCCTATTGTTATTGGAATACAAGACTACCGATTTATTGTCACAAAATAACTTAAGTGGCTTTTCAATTGAGAAAGTAAATTGATTGAAACCTCTAAACAACCCAATTTTTTTCAAAATCGCATACTTAAATTTATTTAAAAAAACCACAATAAAAATTTTAAAGTTAAACCAAACCACAATGTGCCCATCCCTAACAAAAGTGAAGGACACTCTATTGCTCATGTTATAATTTTTATGAGAAAGTCATTTTTTAATCATGACCGGGTGTATGTTGTTATATCAATAGTGACCAATTGTAAGGGTTTAAAAATCTTGATTTGCGATGATTAAAAAATGTAAAAATAATACTACGAATGCTATGTACAAAAAAGCTTTTCGTAATTTGTAAAATACATTCATTCCAAAAATAATCTTATTATGATACAATTTTCTTTATTTTGAAGTTTAGTATTATTTTAAAAGAAGAATAATAAGATCATTTGAATATATATATATATATATATATAGGGGTGGGTTCAAATAGAACCATGTCATTATATGCGAACCTGCGAACTAGTGCTTTTATTATATACCAGCAGTGCTATTATTATACAATCACGGTGTCTTATTAATATTTTCAGTTATATACACCAGTAGTGCTTTTATTAGATAATCCTAATGCTTTTAATCAAATAAGGAAATACACAAAAAATCTGATCCATCAATTTAATTAGATCTAAGGCCCATAATAGACCCTAGGTTCACATATAATGACATGGTTCTCATTTGAACCTAATCCTATATATATATATATATATATATATATATATATATATATATATATAATATATATATATGATTGGGTTCAAATGAGAACCTTGTCCTTATATGTGAACCTACGGACTTATCTTGGCCTTAGATCTAATCATGTGTGTGGACAAGATTTTTTAAATTTTCTTAATTTCATTAAATCAATAATATGGTATGTAGGGGTTGTTTATGTCTTTTTAAATACTTGATTTTCTTACCGTTTTCCCACTTCTCCATAAACCCTCTGAAATTAAACTCTCAAGCTCTCACAATTTTCTCCATTTGTTTTGGTTTTGCTGCTATTTTTGTGTTTTTGTTGAAATCCTCAGGATGACGAACCCCTCTTCTTCATCAGCTGTTCCTGAGTTACCAACTAGCGTGCGCCGCTACGGAGAACAGGCACCTGCGCCTTATCCAAAAATTGGTGGCCTGGATATTCGCGCCGAAGTCGGTGGTGGTTCTTCTTCCAACCCACCATCGATAACAACATCGCCGATTCCCTCGCCGCCGTGCGAATCTCATGATGTTGTGTCGGCTCCTGTGTTGCTTGACGCCGCTCCTGAAGCACTGGTCTTTCCAGGGCAGCTCGGAAACGAGATAGATGTTGACAATCCACCGAATTAGGGGTTTGTTGCTGAAACATTTGGACCGGTTGGGAACCCTTCCCTGAAGAGATCCCGGACGTTGTGCAATATTCCTCCCGGCGTGGTGCCGCCTGCCATTCCGAAGAGCCAAGAAGAACCTAGACGCAATGTGCCGATTGAGCACTTGAGCCTTGCGGAGGATGTCACCGTGTTGACCGATCCTAATGATGATGACTATGTTCCTGTCGCTCCGGTTGAAGGGTCGGTGCCTCCTTTTGCTTCAGCTCCGAGTCTAACAAAGAAAATGACACCTCGCCAGAAGCAGACCGTAAAGTTGGCCGACAATAAAATTACCCATGTGTCTATCAATGTTTCCCCAGGTTCTACTGAAACTGAATACTCGTCTCCTCCTTACACCATTTTGGACTTTTTCTCTGGGGAAGTCACGAGTTCATCCAGGTCGATTGCTGATGATCCTCCTCCATCTCCTGTCCGTGAGACACAGCCTGAGTTTGATCCTGATCTATTTGAGTATTCCCCTGATTCCTCATTTGATGTGCCTCTTCGTGATATCCTTTCTGCTTACAAGAAAGACAAGAAAGAAAACAAGGGAGCAAAGAAGGACGATGCTGGTCCTCATGTTGGTTCCTCCATACCAACATCACCACAAGCCCGTCTGCTTCATCCTCCAGCTCTGACTCTGTTGATATTGCTTCTCCTGCTCCGGCACCGACTCCATCTGACACCTCTACTCACTCTCACTCCTCCACGGGCACTACCTCTCGGACCGTTGAGTTTGAAGACATGGTGCCGTTTTCTGATAGGTTTTTGACTGCCGAGGCCGAGGAGTTGTTCTCTGAGTACCAAACCCGGCATATGATTATTGAGCGTCGAGTCCCGATTGAGGTGTTTGAGAAGAAAAATTTGATTGCCTTCAGCATAAATGTATGTATCTCACAGTCTCGACTGCCATGCCCTTTGTCCATAATGTAGTCTTGGAGTTCTATGCCAATTTGATGCCTTCCATTGTTGGTTTAAAGTCTTTGAATTTTGGCAAAGTTTTTGTGCGTGACAAAGTGTTTAATTTTACCCCTGATTTGATTGATGAGTTGTTTGGGACTGAGCCGTATCGGGGTGATTCCACTGTGGATGACATGAATGATGTCATTTCGTTCTTGTTTGGGGGTTTGGTTAATACATGGTTTGAATAGTTGCCGAGTACTCGTCTTTCTTCCCTTTACTCTGTTTTGCACAAGGTAGCCATTTATAACTGGGTTCCCTCCAAGAACACCACATATGTTACACGACCTCAGGCTCAATTTTCGTACAAGCTTGGGAGAGGAATCAAGTTTAGCTTTGGGCAGCATGTGTTTGACACGGTTACAAAGTTTGCCACCACCAAGTTTGCGTCTTCTCTATGTTTACCTTCCCTGATCTTTAGTGTCCTTGAGAATCAAGGTTTGACGCTTCATCCTGATGACGTGCTTACTGGTGAGGCTGGCTGGTTTGCTTTGAGGGGCCAGCATAATTCTTGTGTGAGGGTTATTGATCTCCCTTGGCAGGCGCCTTTCCGGGACAATGTTGCTAGTGGTGTTGGGTCCGGCGTTCCCAACATTGGTCTCAACATGGTCCGCATGTCTGTGATTTGTACATATTTGTATGTGATATTCGTGTATTTTTACATCGTATGTTGTGTGCTTTTATGTGTTTTAAGTTTATCTTTTTATCGTTTTTCTTCCTTTTTTATGTTTTTTGTTTCTTATGGTGTTTAATGTGTTTTTACTTTATTTTATATGAAATAATATAACTTTGTTTAATGTTAATATCTCAGCTCAAAATGAGGAAAACGGGACGAGCGACGAGCCGAAGCCATGCAGGTGCATCGACTGACGCACCGTCGACGCACTGTCGATGCTACGCCCGCATCGACTGACGCACTGTCGACGCACCATCGACGCGAATGCTCTGAAGCGTCGATCCTGGCTCGCGTCGATCGACGAACTGCCTGTCGACGCGTGCAGCCTGGCTCGCGTCGACTGACGCACCGTCGACGCAAATGTTCTGTTGTGTCGATCCTAGCTTCGTCGATCGACGCACTGCCTGGTCGACGCGTGCAGCCTGGCTCGCGTCGACTGATGCACCGTCGACGCTCCGGCAGTTTGAGCGGTTATTTTCGAAAAATCTATAAAAGCTGGTGGTTTTCTTCATTTTCAAGGGCTGAGACGAGGGGGAAAGGTCCAGATATTGTAGAGAACCCTCGGTTCATGCCACCATTTCAATTACGCGCATAATTCGGGTTGAAGAGTCGAAGATTGCAAGTTCGGGTCGTCAATTCCTCGTTTGTTCTTCGTCTTCATTTTAATTTCTGTATTTTCATTTTAGTTCTTAGATTTCAGACTTTAGATGTTAGATAGATAGTTTGTAGTATGTAGTTAGTTGATAGTTTGAACATCGTTACCTTCAAGCTTTCAATTCGTATTTCGTAATCGTTTCTTGATGAATGCTCTCTTTATATTAGTTGTTCGTTTATTTTAATACCAATCGTGTTACTGTTTGATGGCTGAATTTGATGCTTTTGAATATGATGATGTTTATGGTTGAGTTTATTGGTCTAGTGTGCTTTTTGTCGTTTAGAACCATTGGGATTGACAACCCCGATCGTGGAGACGATTCCGGTGCACTTGACCTTCATTTTTATTAATCGTTTTTAATCTTTTAATTTTATTGCTCGTAGATGTTAGAACACCTCAAACTCAATTTGATCGCGTGTTTGATTTAGTCTAGTCTAGTTTTTATTTTAGTTTATACGTATGTAAAATCGAACACCGGAATAGTTTCTGATTAGTCTTCCTTGTGATTTGACTCGAGTCAACTTATCGCCTACAATAGCTCCGTTCTCTTGCGGACGAGCTTTTCATTATTTTTAAAGCGAAAAGGTTCGACTCAAAATTTGGCGTCGTTGCCGGGGAAGGCTAAAGGCTACAATTTTTGGTGTTTGCTTTTATTTCTTTGTTTGTGTTGGTGTTTGTTGTTGAATTTTGTTTTTGTTTATTTTTGTGATTTTTGGTACGCTTAATCTCGTTTGTTGAGTATTGTGCTTGTAGTCGATTCTTCGAAGCTTTGAGATTTTTGATTAAAGATGGCGGAATATCAAGTTAGTTCGCCATATGATGACATTTGCGCTCAAACTTACGATTCTCAAGTTCCTCCGCCATATTATGACCCGTTTGCTCCGAGCAGTCGAGAATGGGCCCATGCTTTTGACTATCCCGACCCATGTCATTCATATTGGTGTAATCCGAGCATGGATTCTTATGCACCAACTCGTGGGTATTATGATCCGGGTCTTGACGATTCTTATGCTCAATTTGCCCCGCCTTATCCAAACGCAAACTCGTATGCTCCTACGTTTCAAGATTTCCATTCTTCGAGCTACAATGTTTACACTCCACCCACATCCAATGCGTATATTTCGAGCGGCGATCATTCCGTCACTATTTCTCAAGATCTTTTAGCCGAGATTGTGGAAGCGACTCGACGTATGGATGAACGCATAGAACGTATGGATGAACGCATAGAACGCCTCGATATTCAATTAGAGCAATTTGACAACAAGGTGTACGAGGTAGACCAACCTTGTCATGAGGAGTTTCCCGTCTTTGATATGAAAAATTACACCTTTGTTGATTGCAATTCCAGCTTTGATGATGTTTTGAATGAGGTGTGCGAAGATGTGAGATTTTTGGGTGAGAAGAAAGAGGTAGAAGTTAGCATTGTCTCTCCCGTGCTTTTTGAGGATTATATACATGATTGTGTGGGAGAGTTGTCTTCGGGTGAATTTATTGAATCTCATGTCGTGCCGCTTGATTCTTTGTACGAACATGAGAAGGAGGTGTTTGATGAGATAGTTGAGAAGGAGCCCGTTTGCCCTCTTTTAAGTCCAAATCCGACTTTTCATGACTTTGAGGGCGTTGAGGCGGTGATCAAGGGAACGACAGAACACGGGTTGGTTGATAGACGATTCAGGTGCTCGAAAGATTTTCTAAGTCTTCCTTTGATCAAGGATCACCCCGTGTGCCCATTGTTTTTTGATATATTCGAGGTGATCAATTACTCGCGGTTCCGACCTCCGAAGTTAGTTGGAGTGTTCTGTATCTCGGGTTGTGCTTTTTATGCTCGCCTTGGTGATTATCATCGCCAATTCTTRCTTTTAGAGAATACYAAGGYGTGGCACGACCGTCATCTATTTTTAGACCCGGGATGACATCGACCGTGGACGTCGTCAAGCTAGAGACGTTAAATTAAGCGCTTCTTGGGAGGCAACCCAAGTCTTTTAACTTTATTTGCTTTTGTGTGTTTTTGTTTCTTTTTGTTTCAGGTTCCCCTCGACTTTAAAGCCCGTTGGATGGTTTTAGATGCTCGACTCATTATCACAAGCACGATTTCAGGGATATATCTCTCTTTCTCTTCCTTTTACCATACCTTGCTTATTATGTCATTTTATACAATGTGGACATTGTATGGTTTAAGTGTGGGGGAGTTTGTCCTTGGTTGGTTAGTAAATTTTTGTATGCTTGCTTGTGGTTGATTTGAGTTGTGTGTATTGATATTGATTGGAACCTTGACGAAGTGACGTGGTTAGATGCTTTGGTTAGGATATTTAGACTTCCGTTCGAACAATGGTGTAATTGTGGGGAATGAAATGTAAATAATCTATGAAGTGTCTTGTCTCTTGTTCTATTCATGTTTCGTTCTTAAGAGTCGAATACTCTCTACTAGCCCGTTTTCAGTAACCTCTATAGGACTTTATGTAATTTTTATTTTTATTTTGGAGACGTTAAAACTCCATGTGCAAAGTTGAGAAATGTTATCAGTTGCATTTAGCAAAGTAAGATTGGAGTCAATGAACTCTCGCTGTTGATTGATGTAAATTATATTCGTTTTGTTGTACCTTATCTCTTTAGGTACTCATAAAAAAAAAGAAAAAGGAAAAAAAAAAGAGAAAAAGAAAAAGAAAAAATAATAATAAGTACAAGAAGAGAAAACCTTGTACAAGTTGAGTTCTTATTTTTATTTTTTATTTCATAGATTTTATTGTTAAAGAGGTGTATAGATGACTGGGCTAGTCGGGTGACGATTTGGCGGTTTGAGCAGGGATAGACTTTGGCTTAGGCATGGATGGGTGACGTACATGGAGGTCAACTCGTTACTTTTAGGTGTTCGAAAGTTAGTCTAAATCTCTTATCTCAACGTTATCGTGTCGTCCTTTTAGTTGAGTTTTTAGTCAATTTGATGCATTAACTTCTTGAATTATAAGGATGCATTAGTAATTAAGTCATCGGGTAATTAGCTTTTCCTTGTCTACGTCTAGATTAGATTTTGCTTGAGGACAAGCAAAAAGCTAAGTGTGGGGGAGTTGATTTGTACATATTTGTATGTGGTTTTCATGTGTTTTTGCATCGTAAGTTGTGTGCTTTTATGTGTTTTAAGTTTATCTTTTTATCGTTTTTCTTCCTTTTTTATGTTTTTCGTTTCTTATGGTGTTTAATGTGTTTTTACTTTATTTTGTATGAAATAATCTAACTTTGTTTAATGTTAATATCTCAGCTCAAAACGAGGAAAACGGGACGAGCGACGAGCCGAAGCCATGCAGGAGCGTCGACTGACGCACCGTCGACGCACTGTCGATGTTACGCCCACGTTGACTGACGCACTGTCGACGCACCGTCGACGCAAACACTCTAAAGCGTCGATCCTGGCTCGCGTCGATCGACGCACTGCCTGTCGACGTGTGCAGCCTGGCTCGCGTCGACTGACGCACCGTCGACGTTTATTTGTGTTAGTGTTCGTTTGTGATTTTTATTTTTGTTTCTTTTTGTTCTTTTTGGTACGTTTAATCTCGGTTTTTTAGTGTTGTGCTTTGTAGTGTCCACGATTTGTGAGGTTATTTTGATTAAAGATGGGGAATTATCAAGTTAGTTCGCCATATGATGACATTTACGCTCCAACTCTATGATTGTCAAGTCCCTCCGTCATATTATGACCCGTATGCTCCGAGCGGCCAAGAATGGGCCCATGCTTTTGACTATTCCGGCCCATGTCCTTCAAATTGCTGTAATCCGAACATGGATTCTTATGCACCGTCTCGTGGGTATTTTAATCTTTTAATTTTATTGCTCGTAGATGTTAGAACACCTCAAACTCAATTTGATCGCGTGTTTGATTTAGTCTAGTCTAGTTTTTATTTTGGTTTCTACGTACGTAAAATCGAACACCGAAATAGTTTCCGATTAGTCTTCCTTGTGATTCGACTCGAGTCAACTTATCGCCTACAATAGCTCCGTTCTCTTGCGGACGAGCTTTTCATTATTTTTAAAGCGAAAAAGTTCGACTCAGTCTGCGCAGGTTCTTCGTGCGCATGTTGCCTGTATTGATTTGCAGATTACTCAACTGTAGGCTTTTAGGGGTTCCTTCATGGAGGCCCTTTTTCCTTCAGGCCAAAAAGGGAGAGATAATGGCGACGCTGATAAGGATGAGGCTGACGATGATGATGCCGTTGTCGAGGCCTTAGCAAGCCTTGCTCTTGAGAAGCGAAGGAAGAAGATCCGTTCTCGCAATAAGGCCTTGAGGAAATTGAAGAAGCTGTTGAAGAAAAGAAATGATTGGGGTGAAGGAATTTCGACATCCCCTCGCCGTTCGAAGAGGGTGAGGAGTCAATAAGTTCCTTGTGTTTGTTTTTAAATGAACAATGTTGTTTTTTAATGTTGGTTTGGTATTTTGATAACATTGGTTATTTTATTTAGGGGGAGTCTTAGTATTTTCGTTTGCACATTATTTTGCGTCGTAGTATTTTGTCCAAAAAGGCAAAATGGGGAGATTGTTGGAAATTTATTCTTGACAATAATTCCTATTTTAGTTGTTTGTCTTTCTTGGGCACAAAATAAATTAGGACTCTAGATTTTGTTTCCTAGTTTATGTATAGGACTTTATTTGGTTTCCTACATTGTGTTTAGGATTTATTTTACTTTTTTACCAAGTTTAGGATTCTAGGATTGTCTGTTTAAGACAAGAAAATACTAGGACTTGGATACACCTATTTTAAGAGAGACGCACGGATTTTTGAGAAGACGCAAGCAGACGACGCACAAGCAAGAAAGAACACCAGCGACTACTTGGAGCCACTGTCCGAGATCAAGAAGTTCTTCGAAATTGCGTAACCAATAGAGAAGATCTTTTCATCCAGGCGACAAGTATTTAGTATCATGTTTTGATACTTTAGTTTTCATATATTACTTCTTATTTTTATGTATTTATCGTGAACAAGAAAGTAATATAGTTTTCGGGTTTGTACACCCAAGTTTACAAGTACTTTTACTTGTGAACTGAATTTAATTTGCTGTGTTCTTGAGTTTATATTTCTGTTGCACATTTTTAGTTAAACTCTGGTTGATGTTGGTTTCAGTGTTGGTTAACATTGAAAACAACATCATATATTGATACTTGTTTTCAAAACCATAGACCATCAAATTCAACAGAACTTATTGAGGATGAAGAGACGTAAATGGTTCAAGATTATTTGTTTCAATGTAAAATATAAAATAAAATAGTAATTGTGGTATACAGTGAGTTTTTCTCAAAACTTAAAGTAAATAATAATTCCGCTTTTGAACTTGATAAATTATTTTTCGGTATCTGCATATTAATAATATCGTGTATAAAGTAGGTTTTCAAGATTTAAAGTGAACATTATCTTTTCACTTTGTATTTAATGTCTACTTTTTGAACTTATTTTTAAAATAAATATTATATTTTTTTGATTTTCTTATCAATGCCCGCGTAATCGCGGGTGTCGACACTAGTAATATTAAGATCGTTTGAGTTTACATTACTTCTCTCTCTCTCTCTCTCTCTCTCTCTCTCTCTCTCTCTATATATATATATTATATATATATATATATTATATATATATAACGACTTGGTTAGTGGTTCTAATTCATTAAAAATAATAATATTCAAGTTTCCCGTGCCAATTACAAAAATATATATATTATATATATATATTATATATATATATATATATATATATATATATATATATATATATTATATGGTGCGATTATTAAAAAGTCTCATAAATTATATTGATGCCTATTAAACAAATATTGTTGGAAATTTATGGTTAATTTATATTGTACAGTTCTCTATTCTAAAATTCAAAATGCCGCATCAAACTTATGT
>BMAC01000419.1:228417-261427 GCA_014905375.1 Phtheirospermum japonicum | reverse complement strand
ATTACAAAAAATATGTATCTATTTATATATACCACTTAGTTAATGATTCTAATTTATTAAAAAATAATTATTATTAAAGTTTCCCGTGTGATTACACATTACAAGAAAAAGGGTATAGGCCTCGTTTGGTAAAGAGAGGTTTGAGCTAAAATTAGAGGATTTGACTTCAATTGAGAGAATTGACCAGTCACATCCTCTAATTGTATGTTTGGTAAACAGATGTTACAATTAGCTTTTTGGGTCCAAAAAGCTAATTTTAAAAAACTCCATATAGCAGCTTTTTGAGAATAGAGGTTTTGAAGATGAATTGAAATGACAATTTTGTCCTCAAATTAACAAAAAAAAATTATTAATTTACATACAAAAATTTATTACAATTAAATAATAGTATAATTATCCAAATTAAATTTAATATATTAAAAATTTACAACTCAAATTTTTTTATAAATAATAATTTTTAAATAATGATTATTGTTTTGTAAAAATTACTTTAATTATTCAATATATTATAAATTTTGTTATTAATAAAAGAAATACTCAATAATAAATTGTGCAAATGCCTCTTTTTGGTCATTTTACACGATCAAACAGCTATCAGCTCTCAAATATTTACCAAACACTTTTAAAAAACTGCTAATACAATCAACTAGTCAAATTAGTTAATGCAATCAGCTATCCGCTAACAGCTAATGCAATCAGCTATCAGTTATCCGCTATCCGCTTATTGTCAAACAGAGCCATACTCTATATGGTGCGATTATTAAAATTTTCAAAAATTAATTTGATGACTATTAAACAAATTGGTCATTTATTTCCATTTATACGGTAGAGTAGGGGTGTAAATGAGCCAAACAGTTCGTGAGCTATTCGCTACCCGACTCGATAAAAGCTCGCTCGAGCTCGTTTAAAAGGCTCGTTTAATAAACGAGCAAACTCTAGATTTATGGTATTCGCCTCGTTAGCTTGTGAGCGGGTTCGTTAGTGAGTTCTATAGTGAGTTTGTTATTAAACTCGTATAAATTAAACTAATAATTTGGTTTTAATTATAATTTTTATACTTGTTCATATGAAAAATATAAAAATATATATAAAAACTTATTTGTTTACGCATCTTAGTAGGTGTATTATATACTTTAAAAAATATTTTATTTTATTTTTGTAATAAAGTAAAGAATAATTTAATTAATAATTAATATTTTTTGAGCTCGTTTAGGTTCGATTAAACTCGAAAAAGCTCGCGAGCCATCGATATGTTCGTTAAAAAAAGCTCGAGCTCGAGCTCGATAATAAACGAGCAAGCTTAAACTCTCTAAAGTTCGACTCGACTCGCCTCATTTACAGCCCTACGGTAGTGCTTTTTTCTGGATTTCAGAAATCACATCAAACTTATGTTCATCGGTTCATTATAAAAATGAACTATTACAAAACTATACTTGAAGTTTGAAGTATTTACACTTAAAACACCTCATAAAAGGGTAGTTTTTGAAAAATAAAATTCTTATATGGAAAAAGTAAAGTAGAATTACCTATACATTAATGAGCACTTTGTAAGGAAATTCTAATTTTTGTAGTTACCCCAAAATAGTAGTTTTTATAAATATATCAGCCCTTCTAAAAAAACATCCTCGAGATTTAGTCTAGTTACAAAAACCTAGTTACGATATTTTTAAATCTCAAATAATTAATGATATTTGACTTTATTGTACAAACTGCATTTATCAATAAAGACTTATGTTAAGAAAAAAATGATTCGATTTGATGAATATATACTACTTAACTCTATCGATATACAATCACTTAATTAATTATTGTTGATAATTATATTTAAATTTTTCATTTGATTATAAAATTAAACAATTGTTCATGCATCGGACGGGGAAGTACTAGTTTTGAGAAATGAATTGAAATGATTGAGGGAGAAAAAGTTGAGAGTGAGTTACAAATATTAACATTTAAAACATTTCAGAAAATTAAAAGTTTTAAAATGAAGTTTTTTTTCCAAAACTAAAATATAAGCAACTGCACCCTTAATACCTTTTTCATTTCTTTGTTTTTTTGAAGTTTATTTTTTAGAATTTCTTTTTCTGTTTCAAGGGGTTTTAGTTTCTCTTTAAGGTGTTTTTTTAGGTTTTAATCTTTTGGGCCTTATTTGGTACTCCCTCCGTCACATTATAATTATCGTAATTGATTATTTCACGTGCATTAAAAATGATAATTAATATTATAATTATATATATCAAATGCCCATTATGTCCTTTTGTTTGAAAGAGCTAAATATATGAATTAATAATGTGAGTAGTAAGATTAGTAAAGTGACATTTAATTATTCTTAGTAATTAATGTAAAAGGTAACATTAATTTTCTCGTAGTAATGTAAATACGAACGAGACAAGTTTTTTTGTAAAATGTGACGGATATAACAAGATGGATGAAGTATTGAAAGGATCGTTGATAGTCAATAACTAATTATGTTAGTTGATTGTCAATAAATACTAAGTATATTGGTTGTTTAAATAAAAATATTTGATAAATAATTGATAATTACTTGATTATGTAAAATGGCCATAAGAACCATGACACCATATATTGTTAGGTATTTCTTTATGTTATTATTATAGATTTATTTAGTGAGTTTATTGAATATTAAAATATTACTTACAAAAAGGAGATATACATTATTTTAGAATTATTAAATAGACAAAATACTTGAGCTGCTAATTTTTATATTAAGTTTAATTTTCTCAAATAAATAAATATCACAGGTAGTTGAGAAAATAAGGCGAGGAATAAAAACTTTGAAAAAAATTAAAAGCAAAGAAGAGGTCATTGTGTAAACGAATTTCAGAATAACGAAGCTCAATTTTTGATTTCAATGGTAAGGGTGTAATGTTTGGCGAGTTTATTAAAAAAAAAAAAAAAAAAGGTCATTTCAATCCACTTTTGTAATTCTTTCTAAACAAAAAATCATCAATCAAGGTTTTTAAAGGTTATCTAAACTTCTATTTAGCAAACCAGTTAGTTAGATAATTTGATTGGTCAACCTTTCAATTTTTTTTATTTGTATTTTTATTATATCGATTAAATGTAAGTTAGAAAAACAAAGACTGTGAGACCGTTAACTCGAAGCTATATGCCCGCCGCCAAATGGATTGATTCTCTCAAAGAATCTTCCCCTAAAAACTACACAAAGACTCCAATTTTCAAACTAACTCTCCCCTCAGCTCCCCGTCTATCTCTCAAACTCTCCCTCTCACACACACATACACACACTCGCAACAAATACCCTCTTTCTTTTTCTTACTTTTTATATCCAGTTATCCGTACACGAACTCATTTTTTCTGTGAGAGTACGTGTTTTCTTAGTCTTCAATACATGGATTCAAATAAGCTTATTATTTCTCCACAGTGGTCCGACTGTTTCCCAGCGGGTCTTCGGGTACTTGTTGTGGATGGTGATCCTACCCATTTAAAGCATCTTCAAAATATGCTTACCAAGTGCAACTACGAAGGTGCTTCTTTTTTCTTTTTGGTTTAGTTACTCACTGTTAGTTCACTGCTTTATTGGTGCTGCATGAATATCCATATTAATCCATATTAAGTATTTGAAATTGAATTATGCCAAGTGTCTAGAATTGAAAACTAAAAATGCTTTGTGTTCATGATTATGTCTGGTTTGTTATTGTGATTGGTTGTCTCATAATCAATTAATTTTGAGCTGAGTTTCAGTGACGACATGTAACCTAATGCGAGAGGCACTCGATCTGTTTCGAGAAACCAAAGACGGATTCGACATTGTAATAAGTGACGTCAACTTGCGCGACATGGATGGTTTCAAACTTCTAGAACACGTCGTGTTGAAAATGAAAATCCCCGTGATAAGTGAGTTTTTTGCCACTGGTTTATATTTTCTACAATAACGTATAAAACTTCAAACCGTCCATCTAACGGTTCTACAAATTCAGTGATGTCCGATGATGGCGAAACGAGCAAGGTGATGAGAGGCGTTCAACAAGGTGCTTGTGATTATCTCCTTAAGCCAATTAGAATGGAGGAAGTTCGAAATATTTGGCAACATGTGGTTAGAAAACAAATACGTGAGACTAAAGCTATTGAGGGCCAAGAAAGCCGAATGACGATCACAAAGCAATCTGACAATGAAAAGAAAATTATAAAAGATGTTGATACCAAGGGCCGTGATCGAGAATCGGGTGGTGATCCTTTGTCTGTGAAGAAAGCTAGGGTGGTGTGGACCGTAGATCTTCATCAGAAGTTTGTCAAGGCAGTAAATCAGATTGGACTCGATAGTACGTTTTTATTATCATAATTATATATATATATATATATATATATATATATATATATATATATATATATATCAAATAAAAACTAGAGTATGTTGTTGATTTGTTAATGTTTAATTTGACAGAAGCTGGTCCTAAGAAAATACTTGACTTGATGGGAGTGCCATGGTTAACAAGGGAAAATGTTGCTAGCCACTTGCAGGTAAATGTCATTCATCTAACCTGAAATAGAAAAATAAATCTTTTTTAGTTCAAAGCATAATATTATAATGTATATCTTTCTTAAGTAACACTTGATAATCTTTTATCAAAATATAATACGGTTTTATTTATCCTGAATATAAAATATTACTTTTAAATCAAAATGTATCGTCATTAGCAAAGCCAGGAAAAACAAAGTAGGGTGGGCCCAGATGATTTTTAAAACTAAATATCATATAAGTTCACTATTGTTTTTATTTTTTTTAAGTTGTTTTGACAGAATGGGGCTAGTCCTTAACTATGACACGATCTCACACAAGTTTTTGCGATTCTTTTTCTTTTTTTTTTGCTTTCAGAAGTATCGACTATATTTGAGAAGGCTGCAAAAAGAAAATGAGCTAAAAGCGACATCTAGCTGGATGAAGCTCTCGGATTTCTCTTCTATAGACCACCCTGCTGGAAATGTTTGCCTTCAAAGCTCAATCGCTATGCAACAAAACGTCCTAACAAATGGGGTTCTTTCGATGCCAATGCCAACAACTCATACGAATGCTTCTTTTGGAGATGTGACTTATCATCCAATAAGCAGTACCTCGAGAATCAGCTTCAATCGCTTTATTGGACCACTACGTCCCGAAGAAGTAAAATCCAAATCCAAGAACGAACCATATTCCCAGTTAGAAGATCAACTAATTACTATGCCTCACATCCAAGAAGCAAATATTGCACCTTACATTGGCTATGATGATGGCATTGGAAAAGTATCCATAGTTGAAAATAGTACAGGTTCCGACAGCATGACACATAATAATGTGTATGGTAACTTGGAGTCATCCCTGAAGAATTTAATTGTTGGGACATCTCAAGGAGATATATATCCACTGAATCAGGACGCGCTTGTTAGCATAGGCTCGTTTGGTTGTAGTGATATTGCTGATGTTCCACGACAAATATATGGTTTGGCGAATTATGATCGTGAGTATTCAGGTGATCCATTGGAATGCCTAGTAATTGATCAAGGTATGTACATTTAATGACCACCATTTTTTTTTTAGGATGTACATATCGATTGTTAGATATGTTATCGAAGAAAGTGCGACTTTGTGTCTTCTACTTTCGGTTTAGTGTAAATAGCATGGATGTTTTTCTCTTTTAGCACTTCAAAAAACCTTGTCCTGTTTAATGACCTTCACAAGTTTTTAGGATGTACAAAATTTATGATCAATCTTGTTGCAGACCAAAAAACATCTAATGGCACGTTTCATAAAAGAGTGTTGCACTGTGTTTAGGAGAAAAAAGAATTCAGCTTGCCTATACATTATAGTATTATTACATTAAAATGGTAACAAACATAGTGACACGATAGCATCCAATTGTTACAAACAAAATATTGATGGCTTATACTCGAATTTCCAGAAACAACTTTTAATTTCTAGTTAATACTCAGCGACTAAGATTCTAATAAAGAACTTCCTTGATATCGAATCCTAATGTGAAATGTGCTGCTATGACTATTTTTTCATCATGTAGACGTATAAGGCTTTTGTATGCATAGAGCTCATGCTTCAAACCCGGATATTTGGAGAAGCATTTTCATTAGTTTTCTTCGAAAAACATTTTCCAGACGGACGACGATTTTTTCCAGAAACATCCTTCAACCCTTCTGTCTTTGCCGAAACACTCCAAGGGGGCCTTGAATTATTATCCTTTTCTACGATTTTAGGAAAACACTGTCTCTCAGTTGGGATCTGCACGCAGAGTTTGACAATTACATCAACTAAACACCAAGATATCATGTACAGCTTAAAGCAAACTCGCAAATTTGTTGCAAAAAACCAAGAAAATAATCGTGAACCATCACATAAATCCAATTTGTGTCAAACAAATATCTTTGGCATATAACACAAAACTCAAAACAAATGAAATAAGATACCTTTTTCATTGAACTACTTGGTAATTTTATTCTTGGAGGAACTTCTGTGTTTTCTGTTGCTCTTGACACAACAGAGTTGCGAAGATCCTTAAAATTACTTCTTGATTTATTAACCTGCGTATCAACAAGTTGATTATAATGTGATATCTTATCTGGTTAAGAGACATAAACAACAAAAAGTTTTAACAATAACTACATTTAAGCTCAATCACGAAAGAGGTGAACATTTTCTTTATTTCACCTCTACAAAGATTTTTTTTTGAATCATTTGCAGCTTGATTACTATAGATGCATGTTAAAAACAAAAATCATTTAATGATTCTTTGGGAACCTGTGATTTTGCGAGTAGTTCATGTTTCTCAGTCTCCTTTGATTTCGACTTTTGCTCAAGCTTCTGAAAAAACTGAAGTACAATAAACAAAGCAAAAGGCATCAGAAATAGTGAAAAGAAAATTTACACAGTTTTGATATAGAAATGTGAGGAAATTCGACTTGCCTCTTTACGTTTCGCTGCTCTTTCTTCACTCTTAAAGGTGAAAGGAGACGATGTGGTTGGTAATCGTGCTTTGCCTTCGGAAGTATTTATGGATTTCGAGAAGCTGAAATAAAGTTGGAAAAAAAATAAATCCTTGTTATCATTTTTCATTCACATTTTTTTTTTAAACTTAATAAAAAGGCTTATGTCAGATATTAACAGAAAAGAACGAAAAACTTACTCTGAAGATTGAGAATGTACTTTCGAATCCACTGTTTTCCTAACTGCATTTGAATCACCTTGACGTGTTACTGCCCTGTAAATAAATCAATTAACCTATTGAGTAAGAAATAGATTATTTTCAAGATCCAAAAATTATTTTCATTTCCACTCGGATAACAAAACAGACCTTTTGTTTTCTGCTGGAGGTGCAGCTGAATTATGTTTGAACATACTACTGACAGATGCCTGCACTTGAAATCAACAACAGCTTAGGACAATATAACCTAAAGAATACAAACTAAAGCAAAGAACAAAAAGTAAAACGCACCCTAGTCGAGGTTTGAGGGACCGTGTTGTTTTTATATTTCTTGGCTGGAGCCCTTACGAGTCTCGGGTTTGCAACAATCTTCGGCAAACCTGGAGACGTTGCTGATTTTTGGGAAGACGAGGCAAAACTGATAGACGTGTGAAGGGATGTTATATACGATCTCCTTTTGTTGCTCGACTCCACATAAATTTTCCTGCTATTTGGAGTCTTGTTGACGCTATTCTTGATTTGACTAGGCATTATCGGTTTAACTGGAGACACACACTTGGAAGAGACTTCGGGGTCCTTCTCACTTAATGATTCCGAGTTTCTCTTAATAGAATCATCCTAAATTACATCAGTAAAACATATGTTAACAGAGAAAAATAAATTTACTCTACCTCCAACAACAATAAAAAAGAATGTGATTTTCTTGCACACACGCACCTTGTGTTCATCATCGTTTTCAGGATGCTTTGTTGTTAAATCGACTGGGCTTTCGGTGAGAACAGGTGATTCGATAACTTTTTCAATTGGATCATCATGTGAATCATTTTGGCCAACGGGAAAAACTGGAACGTTTATTTGAACCTCTTCATCCTTCGTATTTTCAATAACCGGGTCCAATTCTGAGGAAGGATTATCGTCAACCTTATTTTCTGTATTTGTTTCAGAGAGATCGTTGTTAGCAGCTGCATTTTGCTGCTCGAGCAATGCTGCAGCTCTCCTTCTCTTGAAATGGGCTTCGAAATAAGCTTTCTTCTCGGCAACAGAACCGGGCTTTGAATATCTCTCAACTTCTTCCAAGTGCCGATTCTGAGTAAAAGCTGACCATTTTTCCCAGTCCAATGAATCGGACATGAACCTCCCAAATGATACAGATGTTGTTAGGGCTCGTTGTAGAGTATTTTCCCCCTGTTTTTAGCAAAATCCCGAAAATTTGCGGTTTTTGTTATGATGTATGTCGAATGATCAATTTATTCGAGATAATGGTTTTTGTAGAACTCAACCAACTAAAACCCAATTCAAATAAAATTTGAAATCAGAAAATTAATGTTTAGTGCATTTCGCAACAATATGGACAAAGTGTTCAAGGCAGAAAATTTGACGGGCTTATTTGCAAGAAAACTAAAACGTAATGAATTAAAATTAAGTAAAATCACATTGCGGTTTTATAAGATTAGGGTTTTGGAATTCAGCTAGGAATAAAATCAAACATGTTGTCTGCATATACTATCCCCGATTATAAACTCAAAACGACACCAATTTGAACCTAGAACGCAAAATTCACAATATCAAGAAGAATAAATCAACATTAAGCCCAATTTAACGAGCTAAAAGATGTAGCAACATGGATCCCAGATGCTTTTCATTTGAATAATATATTAACATTCTACGGAACATCAAGATTGTACATTAAAAAAAGAAACAGACCTTTTTCTCTTCACTATAAGTTGGAGAAGACAGAGAAAATGAGCGCACAAGGCACGCCGAAGACTCCCCCATGATCCCACTTATTTCTTTTCTTTAGTTTTTGGCCGATTTATGTTGTGATTCTCACTCGCTTAAATCTCTCTTCTTTTTGAAATCCCTCAAAGAAATTTATATTTTTCTCTCTCTTTTGAATCAAATATGGAATTGAATCTGATTCAAGGAGCCATTGGAGAACATTTGACAATGAAACAAAATTAAAAAGATAATCTGGAAAAAAGCGAAGCTTTTGAATGAATTTTGTTTGTGTACAAGAGAAGTGAGGGACAGTATCTGGTTCTTGAAATGAGGACTGCTCTACCAACGGCTAGTTTCTTTTCTTTTTATCATTTCTTTTTTTTCCAGTTAAGACTTCCAATTTGATTTTAATTATGGGGCATATATAGTATTGGTCTTATTAAAGGGTAATTATCTATTTAGATGTGAACAAGCCAACGGCTAATCAATGGGCCGCGGATGGGACCAATACTCTGCGCCCTATTTGATATTTGGTTTAAATAAAGGGTCGCACATTAACGACAAATCCACCCATTGTTGATAATTGTGTTAATTATTAATGTTGATTTGTTAAAAAAAAAATATTTTGTAGAATAGGTGGATCAATTAGAATGCTCTAAAAATAAGGTGTCAAAGTGTGATTCAAAGGGGTATATTTTGGGATGAGACCACAATTTTGACCAAGTATAAATAACAACTTTATTTTTTATTTATGTTAATATTGTTCTCCCATTTTTGCAGAACCTACTCACACGCATGATAACAAAACTTTTCTTCTTTTTTCTTGTTTTTTTTCTTCTTCTCTTCACTACACATTCTGGTATGTTAACCCCAACTTTTTTAAAAGTTATGTTTGGAAATTATAAAAAGCAATTGGTAAGAATTATTTATTGTTGTGTTCATTCTTATTTTCCCGATCGACGGCCTAATTTTTCTTCTTTTTTTTTTTCAGTTCATGATAGATCTAGAAATTATGAGTTGTCGAATAATCATCCAAAAATCTAGAACTCGTAGAAATAGAACAGATCTGGAATTCAAAGTTTTTTTTCAATTTTTTTTTTTGGATTGTTCATTCCATTTTTCAATTTGTAAGAATTATTTATTATTTTTTCATTCCTTTTTTGTAAACAACGGCCTAATTGTTCTTTTTTTTTTCAATTCAAATAGATCTGAAAATTATGAGTTGTCGAATAATCATCCAAAAATTTGGAACTCATAGAAATAGAACGGGTTTGGAATTCAAAGTTTTTTTTTCAATTTTTTTTTTTTGAATTGTTCGTTCAGTTTTTTTCAATATTTTTGAATCTGGAAATTATGAGTTGTCGAATATTATTTCACGACATATTTTTTTCAATACAGATATGAAATAATTGTTCATTCCGTTTTTCAATTGGTAAGAATTATTTATTGTTTTGTTCATTATTTTTTCCCGATCGACTGCCTAATTGTTCTTTTTTTTTTTTCAATTCAAATAGATCTGGAAATTATGAGTTGTTGAATAATCATCCAAGAATCTGGAACTCATAGAAATAGAACAGATCTGGAATTCAAACTCTTTTTTCAATATTTTTTTTGGATTGTTCATTTCGTTTTTTTCAATATTTTTTGGATCTGGAAACGATGAGTTGTCGAATATTTTTTCACGACATAGTTTATTCTATACAGATCTGGAATAGTTGTTCAACATGTTTTTTCACTACATATTTTTTTTTTGATGAAAAACAGATCTGGAATTAAAAATTATTATAAAAATACATTCATAATTATGTTTTTCATTTTCTGTAAAACATAGTTCTTTTTTTTTTTATATAGAAAATAACCTCAGAAATATAGAAATTTCTCCAATGTTTAAAATTTGAATATAGTTATGTTTTTTATAGCTCCGTGTTTTACGGTAAATATATTTAGGCTATATACTTTCCTTTTTCATTTTTACGTAATTTGTGCAAATTACGTAGTTCAAATAATCATCATATTTTTTAAATTTTCTTGCAGTTTATCCCTCCAATGGTTGCACGTTTGATGATTGGGAGTGTTGATATTATGTATACTCTAAGAAATACACGCGGGAGTATTTGGCATGTTGAACTCCTGATTAATCATTCAAAGGTCCAATGAAAATATATTTTTCTATTTCAGTTTTCTTTAAATGATTATTTGACTGTATTCCAAGCTCATTAATCAAATTTTGGTCCTCTTTAGGTTTCTTTTCAATGTGGTTTGAGTAAATTTTTATATGACAATAACATTAAATTTGGATATTTATTATTTTTTTGAAACAATGAAAAGGAATTTCTTGATGTTATATTCATAGATCTTTCACTGAATGAGAAATTCCAAATTTGTGGAATTAATCATGATAATATGGACATCGATGGTGAATTATTCCGTGTGAAACTGGCCCGAACAAATATTGAACGTGGACGAGTTGTGAGTATTTATTATCAATAGCTTTTCTCAATTTATTGGACCTTTGTTTTTTGAAAACGGTTTATTCATCACATGATTTTCAATTTGTTAGATTATTCCAAGGAATTTCTGGCGATCAACGATTCTTGGTTCTTATAGACAGGCTGGAAATCAGGCATTCATAAAAAATGATCTGAATCAATGGATAGTTCAAGTTAAGTTCGAAGGTGACCGTGTCTATCTTCAAAATGATTTTAGAGAATTTATCTCTTTTTTGCATTTTCAGCAAGATTCTGATGTCGAATTCAAGCTTCTTCAAGTACCGGGATTGGTGTTCCAACTTATTTTGCATTAGAATCTATTTTTCATGTTTTTTTTGGATGATTAAGGATTTGAGAAACTGTATGATCTTTGTTATTATTTCCGATTGTTGATGCCTTTATCTTGATATAATACTCTTCCGTTCTAATGTTATTTTGTTATCAATAGATGAAAATTTGTGATTGTATTCAAGAATGGTAATATTTCTCCATTTTAGTATATAATCTATTTGTCATATGTATTTCATTTGTAAAATACGATTCAAATATCCATGATTGGAATTCTCAATATTCTTCATAATCAGAATTATGAATGCCCATTATGATACCATCACAAAAAAATAATAATAATAAAATAAAAAATCACCATGATAATATTTCATACCTAATAATTAAAGTAATCTGAATTTAATTATTAATATATTTTCTGCCCTGTTAAAAATTGTAATATATATGAAGAAATGATCAATTGAATCTTGGTATAAATGGACAGTAATTGAGAGAATCCCACTAATGATTTCATATACTATAAATGGGTAGTAATTGAAAGATTCCCATTGATGATTAATTATATTATATTAATGGAAAATTGTATAATGGCATCTGATTAATACAATACCTTTTCAGTTTCTAAATAAATCGTTGGATATCAATTTCTACATACAATCATTAATAAAATTTTAATTTGTTGTCTTATTATACGTTATTACAAAAATTATCTTTGCAGATAATTGGCACGAAAATTAGTTATATAGATGCCAATTTATATACGTAATACAATCTTTTTCTTATTACGCAATAACATGTTTTATATATATTATTAAATAAAATTCAATTTATATATAAATAGAATAAACAGTTTTTTTCATTAAGGATCCCCTAATTAATAAAGCAAATGAATACTCATATTTGATGTCATTTTCTTAATTATAGAAATAATGGATTTTATTTTCAAATATATACAATCACCATCACTATATAAAGGTTTGGGATTTAATCAGTTTAATTATATTTATCGCTTATTAGTAGATGTATCTTTATATATATATATATATATATATATATATATATAATATATATATATATATATATATATATATATATATATATATATACACTAAAATATATGTTTTTTTACATTAATTCTTAGATTTGCTCAACATCACTCTATATATGTAGTTGCTACGAATCTCAAATCTACAATCTCTTTTCACCATTAAAGAATATTCATTTGAAAAAAAAAAAACAATATTGTTCACAAGCAATTTCCAAGACAATAATTTTATCTTTGTATAATTTTTTCTTATTAGTTTGTCTATCTAATGGATTCGAACATACAACCTCAGGATGATGTCCCAAATTGCACACTTGCATTGTATCAAGAAACAAAATTGGTATATGTGTTTAATTTATGCAAAATTTTATTTATAAAATTCTTATGAATATGTCAACTAATTTATACTTTTATAATATTTATGAATCCAACTGATTACTTGGAGACTAATTTTTGATTTTTTATGTAATTATTTATATTATATCTGTTTTTTACCAATGCTAAAGCTTTTTTTTTATATCTTATATCTTATATATATATATATATATATATATATATATATATATATATATATATATATATATATATATATATATATTATATATAACCATATATGTATTAGAAATTAATAGCATAATATTAAAATTACGAATCATTTATTTGATTTTATTTGTTGTTCCAGAAGTTTTCTTCAGCAACGAACGAGAAATTTTGGGGAAAGATTAACTCTAACAAGACATTTGTTAGCTTTTCCAAACTAACTTTTATATAATATATTTCTTACAGTTAGTATAAGATTATTTCATAACATTATAATTTATACCTTTTAATTTTTTTTTTTGCAGTATATTACAATTTACTATTCATACTTTTGAGGCTATCTGCCTATTTTTTTTTTCCAAATACGTAATTGGCATGGGTACACATGTTCTGTAAAAATGACAACCATTGGTAGCCTGGTGTATCTCACCAAGGGTTTTGATAGAGCTATTCGCTCGAATAGTATTTTTGCTGATCATAATTTGGTGTTAAAGTACCGTGGCAATTTTGTTTTTAGCTTGACCATTTTCACCAATTATGGTATTGAGAAAACGTCTTAATATGATTATACCAAGTATGAAATACTATTGGACTTCCAACATTTGTGGTTGAAATCCTATCTATTCATATAAATAATGCATACTTGGTGAGTTCAATTTTCTTTCTTTTTAACAATCTATATTTCATAACACTAACCAATAAAAATGCTTTTTTAATAACAGATTTAATCATTTGTTATTTTTCTTATATTAAACAGCCTATTCCAATAGACTTCTGCAACCAACATTTGAAGGATACATGTATAGGCCTGAAGAACTATGCCACTATTTATTATTTGTCTACTGAGTGGATGGTCGAATTGGATAAAGACCAAGATAAACCATCATTTTAAGTAGGCTTTGATAAGTTTATTGACGACACTGAATTGCAAGTCGGAGAATGGTGTTTGTTTGCAATTTATAGCCCACTGAATGAAGTGTCAAAAATTTATTTCAATGTATCTTTCAACTAACTTCGTTAGTTACTATTAGGCATTGCGTTTATATTTTGGTTCACTATTATATGAAATTCTCAATTTTCTTTTAAATAATTAATTTTGGTCGATTCAATCTTTATTTGCTATGCTTTATTAAATAGTTTATAATTCCAAACAAGTGTTCCGATAGTATATAAAATAATTTTCGATTTTTGATCCTTCAATAAATATTATAAAAATGTAATTAAAATCACTAATAATTATTTAATAATATCAAATAACAAGATATAATAAAATTCCAATAACGTAATATTTCAATTATGGCAAAAACTTGCGTTAGGCCAGATTGACTAGTCATGACCCGTTAGGCCATCTGACCCGATACTCTAATGTATTGGTTTTTGAGCTATGATGTATTGAGTTCTGTACTCAAAGTATTTATTTTTCATAAATATTTGACCCATGTTATGATGTATTGGTTTTTCTATTAGTATTATGATGTACTGACTTTTTACAATAATGTATTGATTTTTGTACTATAATGTAGCAGTATGAAATCTTGGCCTAATGGATGATCCGTTAGTCCGGCCTGACAAGAGTCTGGCCCTTCAATTATTAATTTCAATTCATCTTTTTGAATATAAGCTGAATTATATTAAGATATATATATTTTGATTGTGTTTCTATATACTACAAGAGCAAATTTATTGTTTTTTTATACATAAATATATGAATATTTATGTATATTATATATAATCTTTGTTTAGAGTAAGGAAACATTCCTTAGTAGACAATAAAACAAAATTTATATTCTATTAATTAATATATATATATATATATATATATATATATATATATATATATATATATATATATATTATTTTATTACAATCTTTTTGATTCTGCTCTTGTTAATATATGTTGAGACACAATTGATGTTTATTTTCAGCAAAATTTGATGTATAAAATAATTTTGTTTAAAGAGATTTGGTTAATACACTTATATCTAAAGACTATTAAAGGTAATATACGTATATCTATACAATCATTCATAGAAATAGCATCTTTTTTTTGAAATCAACACGATTTTGCAAATTTTTATTTAAGCTAATTCAAATATTAATTATTCAATAAATTGCCCTTGGAATTCTAACCGACCGAAATTGTTTATTGCCTAAAATATTACCGCGGAGTGCGCATTGCTTCTTCCAACATCAATTAGGCACGCTTGCGTCCCAAACTTTCCGCCACGCCCTAAACTAACACGCCATAAATTATTATATACTCTGGATAGTATATTTCCTTGCTGTTTGAACTCAACCCAAATCTACCGACATTAGTAACCAAACGGCGAAAAAATGAGCCTCATTCTAGCGTTCAAGAAGACGATCTCATAAGCGGGGACTTACTACATGGTATGATTATCTTCCTTCTTACATTTCTATCGTAATAATCAGGAATTTTTGATTCCCCTATGTCAATTATTATAAAAAATTAAACAATTAGATTTCAAAAGAATTATTGCATATTCGAAATTGTGAATTTGCTAAAATTGGTATTTTTAAACTGTCCAGTTATATCATATTCCGCTTTCAAACTATAAACAATAGATTTTTTTTTTAATTTTTCGAAATAAGAATTCAGACATTTAATATGAAATCTGCATGTTGTAAAATTTGTTAATTGATTCATACAAACTGTAAACAGATTAGGGCAATTTTTTGGGATTTTTACAGACTCCAAATTGTGAATTGATAAATTGGTAGTTTTAAATATATAAAATTTAATTGTTTTTTATAAGACGATTTCAGAAGTTGTATATAATACTTGCATATTCATTTGGATTTTCCGAAATAGTATATAAGCTCGAAAATAGTTCACAGTGATCGTCTCTGTAAAAAGATGCTGACAGTTAATGAACTTTTATTAAATATATTTTGAACAGTTGTATTTATTTGATTGAATTTCATGAAAGAAATCTACGATTTATGAAAATTCATTCTATTTGTATTCTAAATACAGAGACCTATTTATATCAATTGATCGTAACTGGCATCGTCCTTATATGTTTCAATAGTATATAGTTGGAAAATTTGCTTTTTTGGTCCATTATGTTGTCCACTTTTCAATTTAAGACCAAAATATTGTCCACTATCAAAACACATACACGAAGTTGGCAAAGTCATCAAAAAAGGTACAAAATTATCCAATCCGGGCTTGACGGCTGACGTGGCAGGATCCAATGTTTACTTATCAATTTTTATTTAATTTAAATGCAGAAAATCAAAAATTATGCCTAAACTACCGAATATACCCCCGATAAATTACCAAATTTTCTTTTGTTTAGAAATCATGGTTCAGTGGTCCCCAATAGCCCGTTAAATGAAATTAATGCACCGTCTGTACCAAATTTTTGATTTTTAGGCCATGTTAAACACCTCTTAACTATCCTATCTTAATACACAAGTCCACTAAATTCAATAAGCACTTAACTGCTACACACGGAGTAACAGATGAAAAATCAGTTCATCAATGGCGACAACTTCTTCTTCTCTTTCCTCGCTCTTTCTCCCTAGAGGCGATGCCTTCCTATACCTCCTCGCCCTTCTCTCTTTCTTCTCCTTCCCCCACCACCGCCGCCCGCCCCCACTTCGAGGGATTCAACACCGACGAAGATGAAGATTTCTTCATTGGAAACCAAAAACCAGACAACGTATTACATCCTCTCCGCTTGCCGCCGACGCCCTCCATATCCCTCTCCACTTACACCCCGGAGTCACACCACAGCCCCCCAGTTCCGCTCGTTCTCAGATTCAATCTCCGGCTTCCGATCAGAGCCCCAATTCGAATCCCAGGCCCGCTTCCACGTCGTCGTTTGATTACTGGGATGAGGACGAATTCGAAGGCGTTCCTCAGCACTTTATATCATCTACAGTTCCTAAATCCATGTCTCAACTCTTCAGGATCCGAGGACCCGAAGAGCGAACATAAGTCGAATTCAAAAGCTCCGAAGAAGCTGAGTTCCTATTCTGTTGAGATCGCGTGCGTTTCGTTCCTGATCATATTTTTAATCAATTACTTCACGGGGAGGAGAGAGAATGAGAATCTGGCGTTGGCCTGGACGATCAACTTTGCCGCCAAGGACTCCATCTTCGACAAGAATTTCAGCTTGTTAGGAGTCGGCGAGACCAACGACTCGCCGTTGCTGCTGAAGGAAGGGCAAAATGTATTTAAGTTCTACGTGAGCGGCCGAAGATTCTGCTCAGGATTGCTCGCCCCCATGGATCTGAAGAGCAAGCACGATATGATTTCTCGGTTGTACGAGATATTCTTGGGGGTATATTCGGTAGTTTAGGCATAATTTCTGATTTTTTGCATTTAAATTAAATAAAAATTGATAAGTAAATATTGGATCCTTCCACGTCAGCCATCAAGCCCGGATTGGATAACTTCGTGTATGTATTTTAATAGTGGACAATATATTTGTCTTAAACTGGAAAGTGGACAACATAATGGACCAAAAAAGTAATTTTCCCGTATATAATCCAAATGCTTCTGTTTTATGTGTCTAAATTTCCAGCAATTACCAAAAAATATTGTACCTTATTTCAATGATCTTGAATTCACCTTTCGTAGTGCTCGGGGTCTTACTTGGGATGTCAGTGTGATGTGATGGAGATAAGGTTTGTTTTATAAATTCGCTTTGTATCACTTAATGATAATAATTTATTTCACAAATCCTTTGAATTCAAACTTCTTGATTAGTGATTTCATGGGGCAAGTTGCAGTTTTTTTTTTCAAATTTATTTATCCAAATATTTTTTTTAGGGTCGCTTTGGACTGGATGGAGCATTTTTGAAATTGATAATTTCATAGCCGATGATTGGTCGGTTGTTTTTATGAACAACGAAGACCACATTTTTGATGTGATAATGTTTGATGCTAAGGGTGTTTCCAGTATGAAACATTGTGGGTTTGATCCACATAAGGATTTGATTGAACCTGAACTTGAGGTGAAAATAACCAAAACACATCTCGAACGTGGCCGAATTGTAAGCCTTATACTATAGAAGTAAATCACCTGCTTCATGATCATTCGACGTTTGTCTGACGCCACCAACGCCGGGTTCATTAACAAAAGTTCTGTGAGTTTCTAAAACACTCGTGCTGCACGACCACCGACAACCGTCATCTACATTTTGAATGAAAGCTAGTCGAATTGCACACTAAATCTATGGACAGGTTTTGTCATAAAACATATTAACACGACCCAACGATTAACAAAAATACTTGTAACAGCTTCTTTCGAGTCCCGACATTTATCATCTTCAAAACTTTCTTCGATGACATCTTCTTGGTCAACATGATGGCTCTCTTTTTTTCCTCCATCATTTTTATCAAAGAATCAAGCTTCTTGTCAATTACATCCAACTTAGGCTGCACCATCTCCATAATCGCTTGTTTAAAAACACCCAACCTTCAGTCCATCAACCTACCCATAAAACAGTATGGGATTTTGTTAATCCCACTATCACCTCCAAATGCGCAGAACTCACATTTAGGAATGGCAGTCGGATTAGCTCTCTTTCACCCTGGCTCATCATCGCCATTGCCGTCGGCAAAATCAAATTCCACTTCATCATCAAACTTAGCCATTCCCTGCTATAATGGAGTAGATTTTTCTGTTGCTGTCTGCTCCAATATGCGTTTTACATTCAACTGCACATGATGAACTTTGTTTGAATACTTGTGTGCTGCAAAAGATTTATACTCAAAAACTATATGTAGATACAATTAGTTACCTTTCCTGTCTCTAAACGGATGTGAACATCTTTTGCCAATACATGGTCATGGACGGACCAATTGATCATTCTGGGGACTACTTCGCCACAACATTTGGCAAAACTCTCCCCGAGATCCGCAATCGCTTCGAAAGCCCAAACCTGCAGAAAATAACATAAATTATTAAATAATTAACAATACATTTTTAAAGGTAAAATAGGTCAAAATAAAAATTTAACTAAAATAGCTCACTATTATAGCAAGTGGAAACCCCTTCAATCTTAAACCAACTCTCTTTGTTAAGTTATCAGATTTCTCTTCCTCCTTTTTCTTCCCTTTATGCAATTTTTTCCTAAGACTGCTAATGGTACATAAAAACGACTTCCTCCCCCAAGGATATCTATTAAACCTATCGATGTCATCGGCTATGTGAAATAACTAGACGTTCAGCCGTGTCCTTTCTTCAGCCCCTGACAGAACCCAGACCAAGCATACGAGGAGACCAAACTTCAGTTTATCTTCTTGATCCTTGAAATTATTAAAGGCTGTCAATAGTATTTTCCGATTGATATTTCCCTTGCATCTGGAGAAATACTTTGTCAACAAATCTGATTTTTCACCTTTCTTTATGATCTCCTCTCCCAACGGACCAGCATCCAAACCGGTGATAAGAGTGAACTCTTGCAAACCGAATTGAGCACGTGTCCCTCTAAAATCGAACCACACCTCGTCAGTCTCACCACCTGTCACTCGTCGGATAGCTAATTGGTGAATTAGTTGAGTAGCTATTTTTTTCTTCTTCAAATATAGAAGATGTCCGAAACAGGACGTCTCGAATAATGATCTATTGTGATCATCTAGCTGGTCAAATACATACTGAATCTTCCCCAGATCACTATGACTGATTACTTGTGCATTTACGACACCATTGAAACTCATTTTTTGAATTAAATGCGACCTAGATTCAGATTTGCATGGATTAGAAGATATATACATAATACATATATGAGAATAAAATGATAATAACATTCTTTGCACTAAATTAAAATACGTTATTATTATCATCAACATTGCTATTACTATTACTATTGCTATTATTATTATTATTATTATTATTATTATTATTATTATTATTATTATTATTATTATTATTATTATTATTATTATTATTATTATTATTATTATTATTATTATTATTATTATTATTATTAGTAGTAGTAGTAGTAGTAGTAGTAGTAGTAGTAGTAGTAGTAGTAGTAGTAGTAGTAGTAGTTTTAGTATTACTATTAGTATTAGTATTAGTGTTATTATTATTATTATTATTATTATTATTATTATTATTATTATTATTATTATTATTATTATCTTTTTTATTAATTTAATTCATATATGCAGATTGTTTCTTGTTACTTTCAACTATCTTTTTATTTGAATGTGTTCCCGTATGCGACGAATATGAGAACGCTAATAGTCTCTTTTGGTAGTATGTAAAATAGAAAATTAAATCAAAACCAACAATTTCACGAACGGCGACAACGTTATGCTGCACATATATATATATTTATAAATATAAAGTGAAATTAACATCACATGCCTGTTGCACTTGAGACGGTAAGCTGTTTTCGGCGTTTCTAGAGCGTGGTTGTGAGCAAAGTGGAAATCTGTAACCTTGTACAAGCCAATTGAGAGGTCGTGTGCAATGTGGAGTCTAGTAGGACAATTACATTTCTGGTTTACCTTCTCCTTTCGAATACTTTATGCCCTGGAATTCTTTCCCTCCTTAGTCCCGCACAAACACACTCCCATCCTTTGTTTTTCAAAACACCCCTTTTGAAAGTGGAATGGCATTTTCGAACATCAAAACCCATTTGCCGGAATCAAAAACCATATCCTTAATTGTTGCATCGTCGGGGGGCGTTACTGTTCGATGTTCATTCTCAAATGCAATTTGTGCATCATCCAAAGAAAAGCCCTCCTCATCGTGTGAGTTATCCATTGGAAATACTGTTCCAACACATGATTATTATTATTATTATTATTATTATTATTATTATTATTATTATTATTATTATTATTATTATTACACACATCCAGTTGCAGGTTTAATGTGTATTCAATAAACAAGCATTATAGAGGTTCGTAGAATTATAATCATTCAATGTGAATCCAATTTTGAATCATTCTATTTGCAATACACATTCAAGATAATACGCATTCTGGAATATGTGTTCTATTAACATGTTCTAAAGAACACACATTCCACAACGAGTTTCCCGAAATACATTCTACATAAAACATAGCAATAAAACTATGATACCAAATGATTGTACCACTAAAACTGATGCAACAGACACCTCATCTGTCAAGGAGAAAAAACTAAAACATGAAAAAACAATTTGTTAAAGATGATAAATGAAAGGCAGTTTCGGGTGTTTAAGAAAACAGGAAGATGCCAATAATTACAAATATATCAACCCCAAACGAGAAAACTCACTTCATGGCATTTCACTCATCATCGAAGTGGAAAACCAATTTGCAGCCAACCAATAAAACAACAAAAGTTGAAATTATTATGTATTGAGCTTTTACAAAAGTCCCAAGTATGTGGAAAGATAAGCAAAAATCCACTAAGCTCTAAACTACGACAATTGAATACTTAAGCAAAATAAAATCTGATAAAAAATCCAATATTTCACCTGCTTATGTAAATTTAAACCAAATGCCTAAAATACACATAACAGTATCATGAATTAATGATAGTTTAACACAAGAAAAAATAGCTTACAAAACAAAAACAATTATTAAAAAAAACTACATGATTTTGTACTCAAAAAACAACTAACCTTTTAAAAAAAATCAGTAAGAATTCAAATTGTTGCGGAGATTAATGTCGTTTGATTTCAAGTTATCGGACGGGAGGAGCGGGATGCCAGGATGTGGATAATTATGGTACCAGGTGGTGGAGGGGGCGGTGAAAAATGGTGGAGAATTGTGTTGTCCGACGGTGATTGTCGGCGTCGAGCAGAGGAATGAACGGAGATACGGGGCTCCAAAGAATTTCTGAAATTGCGAATAGCAAACAGATGAACTGAATTACGGGTTTTAGGGTAAATTGGTTTTATGATTAAGGGTTTTAAGAATGATTGGAAATTATGATTTTCTGACTTGGGTTTAGGGTTCTTGACGATTTTAGGATTTTACCTACTCGAAATTTAGGCTTAATTAGGATTTCGGATTTTATAATTTCATGTTTTAGTATTAATTAGGTTTAAAACTAATTGAGTTTTATAAGTTTATGATTTCAGGTTTAGGATTGTTTGACGATTAGATTATTTGGGGTTTTAAAATTAATTGGGTTTATGATTAATTAGGATTTTTTTTAGAATAAATTTATGATTTGGTGGGTGTTTTGTGATTAATTAACTTTTGGAGTGTTTTGTAATAAAACAAAAATATTTCTTCAATTATTTAAATAATTAAACATGGAAAAGGGCATTGTAGACAATATCAAATTAATATTGATATTTTAATTAATAATATTCTTTTTATTTAGGACACGTGGCATTCATTGGGGATGTATCTATCGACAGACAGGTATGAAGGGGTGTCTGTAGCTAGAAAAGCCCTTGAAAGTTAAGTCTTTTCCAGGCCTGCCCATGACATTGATAACGTTTTCCGATATTTATCCAAGAAATAATAGAACACCGAAAAATCTAAAAATTTTAATGAAATAAATTTCAATGACAGATAATATTTCTATAATTTAATCACCTTATAAAAAAAGAAAAAGAGGGAAGATCAGAACTTTGTTGAATCTACTTAACCCTAATTCAAGAAAACGGGACAACAGTCCTCTATGAATCGTGGTTTTTTCTTCTAAAGTCTACCGGTGAATCTAGGGTTGAGAGTGATTTTTTGAAGTATTTATTCTGGTTCAAACATAATTAGAAGTTCCCGTCGGTGTAAGAAGTTCACAACGCAGGTGTTTTAAAGGGTAGTACCGTAATTATGAATCATGGGCGATTGATGATTAGTATATCCAAACCTCCACCACAGGATCGATTTATCACTAGTATGTGAGACTCCAACACAACAATTGAACCCAAGTTTTGGGGCTACAGCAGGAAAATGCTAAGCTCGTAGCGAAGTTGGAAAGGGCCCAAGAGAGCAAGAAACTCTACAAGAACCATATCTCGATTAGAATGGGATGTTTTATAATTTTTTCTTATTATGTATGTTTGTATTATATACTCGCTATCCCAAATATATTCCTCTACTTTTATACCGAATGCTTTCATTTTGTCGGATTATGACATTGTCTCATTTTTGTCGCCAAAGTCCTTACTTGTTTCATTTGTATTCTGCCTATTTGCATTCAAAGTCGCTCATTTTTTTGTTTTGATAAGTTGAGAGTCATTTTGTTTGTGGTGGTATTTTTTCCATTTTGGGTGTTTTTCCAAATTTTGAAATCTCACTGATGTTACTATCAATCGTTTCCAATTAGGCGCAGACCCTTTTTTGATTAGTCGCGAATCGACGGATCTTGCGGCGGCGATGACTTTATTGAAATTTGTTTTAACCCAAAATATGACCAACGTTACTAACAACGCCTGGAACCTAGAGCGCCCTTCTGATCTGCACACAGAAACACATTAGAAAGGACCACCGGTGATTTTCCAGTGGAAACCTCTCCGATGCTTAAGTCAGTAAAGCGTATGAGGTTTCTTTTAGCAAATAAAGAGTGCACAAAGAATGACATACCTCTCTCAGCCTTGGGGCTGAGATACTTATAGTTTCTCCTAGTGGGGACCCCAGCCGGGATCTTAGGAGCACGGGCCGCGAATCACGGGCCGTTACGCAACCAATTCTGACAAGTGGTCCCACTTGTCTCTTTATTGGGAATCCAGAAAACAGGTCTTCCCTGCTCCAGGTCTTCCTTGCTTTATCCCCAGTTCTGTCCGTAAGACCTTTTCCTGTAAATATCAGATCAGGAGAAATCGCGGGCCATAACCGTTCTCCTTTGAAACCAACTCTTTCTAGAGGCTTAACCAGACCCTCATCCAGACCGAGCTGGTCTTATTGTGTCCCTTTTTTATTCCCGTTACTTCAGATCAGGTCTACCCCAAATTAAGTCTGACTTGGGGTCTTCCCTAGTTCTGGTCTCCTTTCTGCTAGCAAGTCTCCCTTTATATTTTCAGGGTTTTATCTCACGGGAGGTCTTCCATCAGCTCAGGATAACTCCCGGGCTTGAATGACGCTACTGAGTTCTATACAGCTCTTAAGAAAATCAGGTCAAACCAAGTACAAGTCATCCTGGGATCCCCTCTTCGACTATCTAGGCCCAGGTCTACCCCAATCCGGGTCTGACCTATTTATGCCTCATCAATTCCTTCCCCCCAAAGAGGTTGGGGTAGAGCTGCGACTTTCCAGGGTCCTCAGAAATAGATATGAGCCCACATATCCATTATTATTTCTCGTACTGGTACGAATCCCAAAAAATCTGCCTGACAACCAAGCCTAATTATTAACATTAGTGGTGTCGGCCCACATTCCCAAACGGTTACCATACCCACACGTCTTTTCAAGTACTGTACCTGATAAGTCAGCGACGCGTGTCCCACCCTAGGATGGTTGGCGCTTCAGCTCACCACCTAGGGTACTGTTCCTCTGTCCGCATTAAATGCGAGGATCCCATCAAATCCCGCTTTTTCCTCAATTTTTGTTTTTTTGAATTTTATTCCCTTTTCTTATATTCTTATTATCTTCTCTCTTTCCCACTTTTCGTATTTCATTTTCTGCAAAACACTTTTAAGCTCTCGTTTTTCTAGAACTCCGGCATCTCGAATTTTCGGCTTTCTCCGGCTTTCTTCGTGAACTAGGTACCTTCTCAATCCCTCTCTCTTTAAATTTCTGACCATGTCATCATCCTCTACCTCCTCCGACAATCCTCTCGCTCCTTCCTCTTCTCCGATAGATTTAACCTCCTCCTCTTCGCCTTCCACAGCGGCTGTCTCTTCCTCCTCTGGGGGTTTAGAATATCCCCCGGCTAATCCTGAACATCCTTAAGTCACTTCCGTCCTTAGTGACAGGAGTGTCGAGGAGATACGTCGCAAATATAAATTCCCAGAAAAATACGACCCTTACGCTCCTCTCGCCTACATTCTAGTCTGTCAGGCACCGGCCGACAGATTAACCTTCTACGCTGACAAATTTCAGGCGGGTTTACACCTTCCAGTAAATCCCCTAATGTTAGAAATCGCCAATATGTACAAAATCCACATCTTTCAATTTACTCCAAATTCTTTTAGGATTATGGTATGCTATAACCTGGCCATGCGTTATGCTGGTCTAGATCCTTCAGCTCACACCTTCTACCAGCTCTACCAAGCAAAGAGCTCCCCCTGGATGTTTTTACCTTACAGCCAGAGTGGGGTACATTTCTTGCGCGGGCTCCCTTCCTCCAACAAGGCTTGGAGGAAGAAATTCTTCTTCATTTATTGCAATGGGGACTGGGGTTTCAACCCCAAGCCCCTTGATGAGCTTCCGCCTTCTCGTCACCTAGCCGCAACTGATAGGTCTCCACGCCTTCAAAAAATCATCTCCACCCTCAATGGAAATCCCATTCATGTGACCGAACTTCTCCTCCCCTTTGTCTTGGACTTCTTTAATGAGCGGGAGGAAACATGCCCTTTATCTAAAGAGATCGGTATAACTCTTTTCATCCTGACCTGACTTGCTGTACTTTATTCAAATTTTAATCTATTTCTTCTCTCTTACCAGAAAGGATGCTACGTCAAATGATGGAGGCTGCCCCCATGGGAACCCAGGAAGCTCTAGAGACAGCTTCCCAAGAAGTAGCCCTTGCACCACCTGTCCCCGTTCAAAGTTCTGCCCCTGCTCAAACCCAGGGCCCCAACCCTTCCTAGGCCCCAGGCTCCAGCTCTTCGCAACTACCTCCTCGTGCCTCTGCCGCTAGGAGCCTTTCTTCGGGATTCGAGGAGGATGTTCTTCCTCTGTCCAAGAGGCCGCGAACAGCTCAAAACAGTCGGGCATTAGTAGCCTCTTCTCCCAGTGCTCGTACTGCCTCCATCACTCGCGCTGCTCCCCCTCCCATCAACTCTGTTCTTAATTGCTCTGGAGAGCTGGCCGTCCAATACATGCGTCGGCAGATGTTACCAGCAGACCAGCCTGAGCTGGAAAAGATGTTCGATCGCGAGCTTTTGGAGTCTTGGTGCCAAGACGAAGCGCGAGTAAGTCTTGTATCCTTTTACCTCCATTATATGTCATTTAGCAGGCTTTCATTCAGCTAAGCATCAATTCTTCCCGTGATCAGGCTCTCTCCAAGAAGGCCCTTCTGGCCACTCGAGCTACCAGGTCCATGGTCCAGTTCGACGTGGTCAAGGAGAATAAAGAGCTGGTTGTGAAGGCAGATCGCTTCAAGGCTCTGGAGAAAGAGCGAGGAGTTGATCTGAAAAAGCAAAGAGAGGAGCTGCAGGGGCTGAAGGATAAGCTCAAGGGGACAAAACCAGAGCTAGCCGAGGTGAGGAAGGCTCATGCCAAGATGATTGAAACAGCGCGTTCCGAGGTGAGGAATGAGGCCTTAGCCGAGGCTAGGAGCCTTGCCGACGAGGCTCTGGCAAAAGCCAAGGAAGATTTTAAGACCGAGTACTTAAACTCCAAGGAAGGCTTGAGGTTGGTTCAATCTGCTCGAGAGGAGACCCGTGCAGCCTTTTTAGGATCCAAAGAGCTCTACTCACTACTTGTGTCAGAGGCTATGCGTTTCTTCCATTTCGCCTTGGATGAGCAAGCGAAATGGGCTTTAGGCAATCCATGGGTTCCCCTTAATCGAGCCGTTGCTTTGAAGAGCTCTCCCAAACCAATCTCTTTCGTCTATTCCCCTGAGCTGGATCATCTGCACACCGTTGGGGCGGCCGAGTTTGCCGAACACGTCCTTTATAAGCTCCGTTTTCCTTCATCCGGGCAGTCTCAGCCAGACCAGGCTGGCGTTCCTGATTCCTCCCACTCACCAACCTTTGCCGGTCTGGGTGAACCGCCTGGCGGGGCTTCTCCAGGTGCCCTATCTGAAAGTGTTGTGGACCAGCTGGCGGCGGAGCTGGATGCTGATCTAGGAACCAAGACTTAGTCTTTGTAGGACTCTTGTCTTCTTTTGGTCAGACCTGTTTTTAGCCTATGTGGCTGGTCTGACTTTTGCCGTCTTGGTTTGTATTTTTGGATAATAATAAATTCTTTTTGTTTTTGTCTTGTAATGACTCTTTGATTTCCTAAGGTTTCCTGATTTTTCGGAAACCCTAGTACTTTTTTATTCCCTTTGCACATGCTTTTATGTCCTTTAAATATGCACATATATTCATCATTTTTCTTCAATTCCTGCGATGGCGTTATCCCCTCTTCTCCAGGAACTTGATATCACCAAGCAAAAAAACATCTCTCTGGTCGTTGAAAACTTCAAGCTTTTCTGACAAGCTTGTCATGCTCGGAGAAAAAATAAGCTATCTTTATCGTCTGCTGGAGAAGAAAAGGCAAAAGAAACGCCATTATAAAAGAGAATAGGCTTAGCTCCGGCAAGTTAACCGCCATCTGCAAGAGGAGAGGGCTGACTTGACTGAGTCAGTGAACCGTCTGAACGTCACCGCTGGCAAGGCTCATGCGCTTGCCGAACGAGTTGATAAATACCGCCGTCGTCTTCATGAGACCGAGCGTGAGCTATGGCATGTTCGCCAGGCTCTGGCCTCAGATCGAAGATCCGTTCAAGGATGATCTTTTGCTTTTGTATTTATTTCCTACATTTTGTAATCAAAATTGTCGACCTTCGTAGAAGGTGCAGGCAACTTGTGTTTTGCGTTTCACAGAACTACTGAAATATATATTTGCGAGGATATCATGATAAAATGTGCAAGATTTTCTTTTAATCGATCTTTTCTGTTCAAAGTTTGCGGATTGTGTTTTTGGGACTTACCCTCTAAAGACTCCGAATTTACCCAGGCCTTGCTTAGGGTTGACCATTCAGGGCAAGTATTTCACAAGCTTGGAGTTTAATAATTAGGTCAGGCATTATCGTTGGCCGTCTTGGCATACCTGTTCAGGCAAGTTAGAATATTTTTAACGGACTGATTTGACTTGCCGGTCAGGTCAGGAAGTTTAAGGCATCCGCCATTAGCCCATCTTGACCTATACTGACAATCAGATCAGGCAAAATCGAGGGCATCCGCCCTTAGCCAATCCTGGCTTAAACTGACCATCAGGTCAGGCAAAATTATGGGCAGCCGCCCTTAGCCAATCCTGGCTTAAACTGACAATCAGGTCAGGCAAAATCGGGGGCATCCGCCCTTAGCCAATCCTGGATTGAACTGACAATCAGGTCAGGCGGAATCGAGGGCATCCGCCCTTAGCCAATTCTGGCTTGAACTGAATCAGGTCAGGCAAAATTGAGGGCATCCGCCCTTAGCCAATCCTGGCTTGAACTGACAATCAGGTCAGGCAAAATCGAGGGCATCCGCCCTTAGCTAATCCTGGCTTGAACTGACAATCAGGTCAGGTGAAATCGGGGGCATCCGCCCTTAGCCAATGCTGGCTTAAACTGACAATCAGGTCAGGAAAAATCGAGGGCATCCGCCCTTAGTTAATCCTGGCATAAACTGACAATCAGGTCAGGAAAAATCGAGGGCATCCGCCCTTAGCCAATACTGGCTTGAACTGACAATCAGGTCAGGCAAAATCAAGGGCATCCGTCCTTAGCCAATCCTGGCTTAAACTGACAATCAGGTCAGGCAAAATCGGGGGCATCCGTCCTTAGCCAATCCTGGCTTAAACTGACAATCAGGTCAGGCAAAATTGAGGGCATCCGCCCTTAGCCAATCCTGACTTGAACTGACAATCAGGTGAGGCAAAATCGATGGCATCCGCCATTAGCCAATCCTGGCTTAATTATGGACACATAATTAATCTGAGGAACAAGGATAAACCTGCAATTTTTATTCAATAAGACAAATAAACGTCAAAAGGTTACAACTATGTATAAAATTCTTGTAAATTAGCAATATTCCAAGCACGAGGGGTCTCGGTCCCATCCAGTTCTTCCAGTTTATAGGCTCCTCCCACTAAAACTTGGATGACTCGGAGTGGTCCTTGCCACGCGACATCCAGCTTTCCCTTCGCCTTTCCTAAATCAGATCTCTTCAGGACCAGATCTCCCACCTAAAATTGCCTTTTGAGTACAGACTTGTCGTATGCCGCCTTTATTCGTCCTTTAATGTGTGCCATTCTAACGGCAGCCCTGTCTCTTTTCTCCTCAACCAAGTCCAGAGCATCTTGAATCAACAACTCGTTCTGCTCTTCAACAAAGTTCTGAACTCGATGAGTTTCTATGCTGATCTCAGCAGGCACCACAGCATCCATACCATAGACTAGGCTAAAAGGCGTCTCCCCTGTACTTTCTTTGAGATTAGTTCTATAGGCCCATAAAATTGAGCTCAGCTCATCCACCCATCTGCCTCCAGCTCTGTCCAAACGGGCCTTGATCCCTTGCACTAATATGCGATTAGTGACTTCTACTTGACCGTTAGCCTGGGGGTGGTAGACAGATGTGAAATGCTGGTCAATTTTCATCTTCGTACACCAAGCTCTAATTCTGGTACCCATGAATTGGGTGCCGTTATCCGAGACGAGGATTCTGGGGACGCCGAACCTACCCACCGTTTTTCCATAAGAACTTCATGACTGCCTCTTTCGTGATTTTAGCCAAGGCCTTCGCTTCCACCCATTTGATAAAATAATCGATTGCCACTATTAGAAATTTCTTTTGGGCAGGAGCCATGGGGAAGGGACGGACCAAATCAATGCCCCACTTAGAGAATGGGCAAGGAGAGCTCATCGTCATGATCTCCTCCGCGGGTTTATGTATCAAAGATGAGTTCTTCTGGCACCTTTCACAAGTACGCACAAAATCTTCTGCTTCTTTTTGCAGTTGTGGACAGAAATACACCGCCCGCAAGATCTTACTCGAGAGAGCTCTAGCACCCATGTGGTTGCCACAACATCCCTCATGAATTTCTCTAAGGACCAAAGCTCCTTCTCCCCGGTTCAGGCATCTTAATAGGGGCTATCCAAATCCTCTTCGGAACAGCTCTCCCTTAACTAGACAGAATCTAGCAGCCCTGGTCCGTATCTTTGATGAGTCCTTCTTGTCCTCTGGCAGGAGTCCTTTCTCTAAATAAGCCATTATGGGAAAGCGCCAGTCATCTCCTTCCACCACTGAGCACACCTGGTCTGTCCCAATTTCTGCATCTGCCCTCAGCAAAGTAATCACCCTTTCGTGACAATCCGTAGCTGAACTAGCTATCTTTGCTAAATAGTCAGCTCTTCCATTCTCTTCTCTGGGGATCTACACTATCATCAGGGATTTCATATCTCTCGCTAGCTCTCTGAACTTAGCCAAATATCTCTGCATGGTATCCTCCCTTGTTTTAAACTCTCCGCTTATTTGTTTACAGACAAGTTGGGAATCCACCTTAGCACAGATCTGTTCCGCCCCCAAGTCCCGTGCCATCTGAACTCCTCTCAGGAGGGCCTCATATTCAGCTGCATTATTAGACAGAGCATAATTCAAGCGCACGGCGTATTCAGTGGCCACTCCTTCAGGGTCAATCAAGACTATTCCGGCTCCACAGCCCTGATTCCCTACGGAGCCATCCATGAAAATTATCCATTCCCGCTTTTTCTTCGCAAGAGCTGGTCATCTCTTGCATGAAATCAGCCAGCGCTTGAGCTTTGATTGCAGTTCGAACTTCAAACACAACCTCAAATTCACTGAGCTGTATTATCCATTTGACCAGTCTTCCTGATGCCTCTGGTCTGTCCACTATAGCCTTCAACGGCAGGTTGTTTCGCACAATTATGTTATGAGACAAGAAGTATGGACGCAGTTTACGAGCTGTACCCACCAAAGCTAGCATTGCTTTCTCAACTTTGACATACCTTATCTCTACATCATGCAAGACCTTGCTCGAAAAGTAGACCGGTCTCTGTATTCTACCTTCCTCCCTGATCAAGACAGAGCTGACTGCTTGTTGTCCTACAGATAAGTACAAGATTAGGGGCTCTCCTTGAATGGGTTTCGTAAGCAAGGTCATGCCGGCCAAGTGCTCCTTCAGCAATTTGAATGCTTCCTCACACTCATCACTCCATTGGAATTTTGTTTTCTTGCGCAAGGCCTGAAAAAATGGCAAGCTCTTCTCAGCCGAGCGCGAGACAAACCGACTCAAGGCGTTGATCCGTGCCGCTAAGCATTGCATTTCTTTCACGTTTCTAGGTGCCTGCATCTCTATAATCGCTCTGACCTTCTCGGGATTTGCCTCGATATCCTTCTCTGTCACCATATATCCCAGAAATTGTCCAGCTCTTACCCCAAACATGCATTTCTTGGGGTTGAGCTTCATCCTGTATTTTCTCAAGGTATCAAAGGTCTCCTTCAGGTCATCCACATGCGACGTTGTTTTCATGCTCTTGACTAGCATATCGTCCACATAAACCTCCATGTTCCGGCCGACCTGGCCCCTGAACATTTTATCTACCAATCTCTGGTATGTAGCACCCGCGTTCTTAAGCCCAAAAGGCATAACCACATAGCAATATGTCCCTTTCGGGGTTATAAAGCTGACACGCTTCCAATCTTCTTTCGCTAACCTGATCTGGTGATATCCTTGCGAGGCATCCATCATGCTCAGAAGCTCACAGCCAGAGGTGGAATCGACGAGCTGGTCAATCCTTGGCAAGGGGTAGTGGTCTTTCGGACAGGCGCGGTTGAGATCACGGAAATCTATACACATCCACCAATCATCCGTCTTTGGGACCAGAACTGCATTGGAAAGCCATTCCAAAAATTGTATATCCTGGATATTGTTAGAATAAGGTGACCAACAGCCAACTTGTGGCTGTGGTCTGACCATTCTCTTGTAATACAATCATTTTTTATTCGTAATAATATCTTTTTTACATATTGGCATTCCATATCTTTTATCCCATGCTAGTTGCATAGGTATGGTCCAGATGAAGTTACTTTATTACGGTGGATTGGTCTAGCAGAACCGTGAGATAATCCAGCACGTAATGTAACTCGTCGAACTTGTTCCTAGTCAAAGGGTTACGCCATAATGAGGATACAGGCCTTTCCCGTTAAGACTAGTACTTAGTGTATGTGGAACGCGTCTCATCGGTCACGGTGTCTGGACATCGACATACATAAGTAGGTGCTCATAAGATGAGTTCACTGAACTCCCTCACCTAGAAATCTCTAAGTGGTTCCCACTCATCGAGTAGATGATTTCTATGGTATAGCGTACAACATTAATCCTTAAGACCCAGACCTCACCGTGACTTCACTAGAGGACAGGCTATGTTGTGACCTGTCTCTGTGTCTCTTTGGAGGCCAATCAAAAGGGGCAACGTTCACATAGTCGGGAATCTAGTGGGAAGTCTGTGCATGGTAGTAGGGGATTCGGACGCATGATAAGTCATGGATGTCCTGTGTGTTCTGATGGTTGATAAATCCTCGGAGTCTCTGGCCAGAGCTGATAGTGGGGTGTTTAGAGAAATGTGTTTCTCTAAGTCACACACGAACGGATTATCTTGAACCTAGAACGTACACACAGTTATTGAACTAGAAAGAGGTCTCGATGAACCAATATCTCTTGTTCAATCGGGACATAGATCGCGAAGGGATCGTACTGTACATATAAGCTATATCACAAGGTTCTTGCAGGCACTTCATTTGTATCTAGGGAATTATGATGCGTTGTTGCTAGGCGCCTCTCATAATTCGTTGGGTTCTGGTTTGACCAGTGATTAAGTAAAATGAGTTTTATTTAATCAGGGACTCTAAGGGACGAGTTTCATATAAGAAACAATGTGTTGTTCGAATCACAATGTGTTGTGAACCCACGGCTAGCTTACACCTGAACCATTGAGGGTCACACCACGTGTTTCC
>BMAC01000419.1:180161-210696 GCA_014905375.1 Phtheirospermum japonicum | reverse complement strand
ACTATATAAAAAATATAACTAACACAAATATACAAAAAAAAATTTAAGAATATAAAATTAAAATTGAAAAAAAAAATTTACCCTCGAGCGGCAAGCGAGCGGCGACGGCGACGGGCGGCGGGCGACGGGCAGGCGGACGGCGGCAGCTTGGGCCGTGGCCGGCTGCGGGCGGTGGTGTGGCAGGCGGGTTGGGCTCAGCTGCGGCGGTGGAGGCAGGCGGCCGCGGTGGAGAGGTGGGCTTGGCGGTGGAGCGGAGGTTGGCTGGGCGGCAGCGGCGCGGAGGTGGGCTGGGCTCGGCTGCGGCGTTCGCGTCGGTGGGAGGCAGGCGGTGGTGGTGGCAGGCGGGCTGGGCTTCGGAATGGAGCCGGCGGCGAGCGGAGCGGAGCGGGCGGCGGTGCTGCGGGGGGAGAGGAGGAGAAAAAAGAGAGAGAAAGGAGAGAAAGTGAGGCGGGGAAGGTGGGAGGCCCGATTTTAGGTTACAATCCTGACGGTCAAGCCCGTCAGGATTACACTTAAACGCTGACGGTCTTGGCCGTCAGCGTATATTTTTTTATTTTTTTAATTAAAAAACTCATGCTGGCGGCCATGGCCGTTAGCATATTTTTTTTTTGTTTTTTTTTTTAAATCAAAAATATATCCTGACGGGGCATGCCCGTTAGGATAGTTACGCGGGATAAATTCCTGCCTCACCCCTGAGGGCATGCTGACGGGACTATATACTGGCGGTCATGCCCGCCAGCAAATCCGCCAGTATATGTTTCCGCCAGCATACCCGTCAGCATTTCCTAGCAGCCAAAATCCGCTAGTACTGCCGGATTTTTTTGTAGTGTATGGTGCCCGTAAGTATGATGGGGTATTATTAGTAACTTTTTTGTTTTGTTTTGTTTTGTATGTATGTTTTTATTGACATAATAGCTTTTTTTTCTAATTATTTTCTTTTTCATTGAGTAGTAATGTACATCCAGCTTGTAATAAAAACTAAATAAGAGAAAATAACACTGTTACATAGTTTATAAACTTAGAACTAATAACAAGTTATAAGATATATCTTTTTTAAATATTTTTAAAATTAATTGTATGAACTCACAGAAGAAAAACAAATTAAATTATTTCTAAGTTATGTCGTATTTTATAAATAAAAAAATACAAAAAATAGATAATATTATTGTGCATCCTCCTAAGATGTGTTAATTCTTACTTTAAAAACTATGATAATTGTATAAGAATTCATAATGTTAAAATTCAAGAATATTTAATAAATTCCACTAAAATCTATTAATATCTACATAATTTCATAGCATAAAATTCTACAAAATTCTATTATAATTTGATTGAATTGATGGAAATCAACGGAGTTACACACATTAGGATACCTTATAAGATTTGATTTTGTCTTATATCCATATTGCAAAAAAACATATTTTATGTTTCTTAAAATATTTCAATCTTTGGATTTATATTTTTAAAATTTCTTACCCCTAATTATCCTTATTCTATTATGATCTTGAAAGTAAACGAGAAATGCATACATCTAAAAGGACATAAATATGACCGTTTTTTTTTTTTGCAAAAACGCCTCGGGCCGCCATTCACAAAGGCGTCCCGACCCCGGTTTTTTTTTTTTTTTTTTTTTTTGCAATTTCTTTCGGGACGCGGATGCCAAAAGCGTCCCGACCTAAAGTGTAATTTTTTTTTTCATTTTGGCCCCAAAAACTTTGGGGGAGGAAATTTGGGTTTGGGACGCTTTTGTGAATAGCGCGGGACGCTTTTGGTATCCGTGTCCTGCCAGATTTTTTTTAAACCTTTTTGAAACTACCTCATTTTTTTAATTTTGATTTAAATTTATATTATTTATTTAATTAAACCGTTTCTTTATTAAAGAGAGAAAATGTTTTGTGAGTATTCAGTAAATTGAATATTTTTCCATGAGACTTTATGATGTGACTTTGTTATTTTTCCTTTTGTATTTATTTGTGAATGGTGGATGTCTTGGGTTGATACGTACAATAATTTTAATTATTAAGTAATAGAAATAAATTAGAAATAGAGTGACGAAGTTCATTTTTCCCAACTAGTGGGTATAGAAATAACCATGAAATTGTTGGAAATAAATACGAAATATATCACTTGACGCGATAGGGATCACTTTTCCCAACTAATAGGGTATAAAAACAACCAAAAAACCGAATGAAAGCACGAATGAAACATATCACTTGTCTCGACAAGGTTCACTTTTTCCAACTATTAGGATATAAAAACCAATGAGAAACAAATTGAAAATCATATAAAAACACATAATTTGAAACAATAACCAAGATAAAGAAACCAGTTGAAAATAAACTAGAAATCATATAAAAAAAACATGTTTTTGATAGAGTTTAATTTTCCAATTATTTGAGTATAGAAACCAATTTTTTCAATTATTTGAGTATAGAAACCAATTGAAAACTAATTAAAAAACACGTCAAAGCATAGTGTAATTTTGAAATAAATTAAATATTTTTGGTAAAGAAAATAATCGAGCATTTTTATAATAAAGACGATAAAAATATATTTCCAAGAAAAATTGGGTATTTTTACTTACCTAATAATTAATCCACGGAAAGAGTTGGAGTTGGTCCGATATTAGATCCTCTAAAGAACAACCCAGTTAAAAGGAAGCCCAGTTGCGCTAGAACCTTACATTCATGTTATATACTGTATATTCTTAGTGTCCACTGTCAGCAGAGTTTCCCCTTTCTTGCCGCGAAGAGATAATCGCTTGGTGCGTGAATGTGTTTGGTTTATAGAATGAATTTATATGTGCTGTGTGTAGATTTGATTCCTGTTTGGCCTTTAAATTATTTATATTATTGATTCGCGGATTTGATTTCTTAGAGTTTCTAGATTTTCGCATTTTACAGTCTATTCTCGGAAGAAATCGCTCGGTATTTGTGGAATGATTTAATATGTAATCTGTTATACTTTGAGACTTATTTTATATGAAGTCTGTCTAAATATGTGATTTTGTGTATTTTCTAAATGATTTATCGCCAGGATATTTGATTTTTGCATCTTATAAACATGTTGCTATCTCCATTTATGGTAACTGATTCATTGGTGTGGAATACCCTTTTTGGTTTGAGATTTTAGTTGCAAGCTCTAAATTTTTATTTTTTGATGGGTAATTTATAAATATTTATTGTGCTGTTGGGTAATTTATAAATGTTGTATTGCTTGCTTACTGTTTCATCTTCAGATGACTTAAGTTACAAATATAGATGATATTGTTTTGTTCCCACAGTACTTTGTGAGTCCAGTTCATCTCTCTGGAGTATGGACAAAACCCGACTCGTGCATTAAAAGCAAACATAAAGCTAATCTGTTTTCTGTTCTTATTAATTTAAAAGTCCAACTGGGAAATAGTGGATTGCAATGGATGGGGTAGGGGGGCAAGCTAATCTGTTTTCTGCTCTAAATTAATTGTTATTCTGGTAAATTGTAGCTAATTTGTTTTAGCTTGTGAGTGAGTTATAGCACAACAATTTGTCGATGCATGATTGTCGGATATGTATAATTTTTATTTGAGCTTGCCCCCATATTGTAGGAATTAAATTTTTATTTAATACTACATACACATACATAGCACCATCAAGAATAAAACTATTCACAAATATGTTTAATGATTCCACATACTGTCTCAAAAAATAAAATACAATGTACAACTTGTGAAATTTGTGTTTTATATGGACTTTTTGTCTTGTTGGGTCCATTACTTGGCATTAGGTCCCAAGCCCATTGTTAAATCCCAGTCCGTTAATTAAAAGCCCATTATTATGGTTTTCAGGGGGAATAGTTATTGAGCTGAAGGTGCTAGCAGTTTTTTGTTTTGTACTTCAGTATAGAGCTCGACATGGCGTGGGTAGCATTAATCTTATCACTAGCGGTGCTCTGGTTTGCTTCTCTTTGCAAAATTCTTCATGGATCTTCCTCTGCCATGAAAGCAGCATTCTTAAATGAAGGCAATTTCACTGTTTCCATGCCCACCTGATAAACTAAATCATTTGAGTTTTCTCTTGCGTTGTTTTGTGCGGTAGTTTTTGCTACTAATTTTGAGTTTCTTTGATGCCAGGTGGGGCTTCTCAAAGGAGAAATGTCTTACTGGTTATTGCGCATCCCGACGATGAGTCTATGTAAGGTTGAAATTTCTGGATTTTAATTTAACTTTGCAATTCAATGAGAATTAATACATTAAACCTCGTGAGAACATTAAAATTTCTTGTGTATTGATTTATTTTCCGGTAGTTTTAGTGATGGCATTATGGTGCGACAGAGTTCGATATTATAGAAGTTTCTAGTGGGGCTTATATATAAATATATATCCTACAGATTTAAGACGTGGTTAATTTTCTAGAGGGGCTTATTGAATTTGAGTTCTGCAAAGATTGTATTGGAAAAGAATGAGTCTTTTGAAGATTTTGGATTCTTGTTGAATCATGCGCGAGAAAAGTTTGAAATTCCTGTTGAATTCTTCATAATAAAATTTGTCATTCTTTCAGTCCTATAGCGTCCAATCATATGGTTTTATAGATCACACAATTATGAGAAAAACTTATAAATCCCTGCAGAACTCTTCATAATCAAATCTCTGTTTCGCTGAATTATTGATGCTTGAGGAGGCTAACTAAACTTTGTAGCATTCTTCTTTATAATAAACAATTTACATGACAAATGAATTCGAGCTATGTAACATGAAATGAAATGACCATTCTATTGGAATAAAAGCATTCCAAGACTTTTTGTATTCAAATGTCACTTTTGAACCCTAAAGTAATGGAGTAACATAAATAACTGGCATATCTAAAGCCTTATATTAGTGTCAGTTTTGGACTGAATAGTATTAAATGATATCAATTATATAATATTTAGCTCGATCCAATTATTGGCAATATCAAGATTTGAAATATATATATTTGCTTTGTCTCTGCAGGTTCTTTACTTCTGTTATTAATTACCTGATTACAAGGGACCATAATCTGCACATACTGTGCATATCAACTGGTAATTATTTCATGCCACGTGATCTTTGTTCTTCCCATGAATTAACACAAGGAATATTAATATCCAAATTTTGGATGAAAAGCACATTATTAATTCACTAGGTTCATATGTAAATCATTATGTGTGTAATGCATCTATTAACGAGGGTCCCAAATAACATTCATTCTTTCATGACGAGGAACAAATTTTTGCTTCTGAAGATTATAATTAAATTACTCTCGGAGATTTAATATACTTGTTGCTAATGTAGGCAACGCAGATAGGATGGGAAGTATTAGAAAAGAAGAGCTTTACCTCGCTTGTGCCGTTCTCAAGGTCATCCCTTTTGATTATAGATTCATTATCTTTAGGGACGATTACAGTAAACTACCCCTGAGGTTTGTGGTATTTAATAACTCAGCCAACTTTAAAAAGTGCAAAAACCACCCTTGAGGTTTGATTCCACTTACATTTTCTCTCAATCATTAGTTTATCTGACAGAATTTGCTGACATCATCAAATATCTTACAATTAGACCCTTCTACTTTTCAAAATATTACAATTGCCCCAGTTTTTTGTCTGGCTGTTTGTAATACTTGGGAAGATCGAGGGATGTAAATGTTACGGATATTTGGTGTTATTTGTAATATTTTGAAAAGTTGAGGGATGTTATTTTCAAAATATTTGGCAGCATCGACAATTTCCGTTAGCTCCACTAACGACAAGCAAAATATGAAACAAATATAACATTGAGAGTGGTTTTTGTAATTTTCAAAGTTAGCTATATATATATATATATATATATATATTTTTTTTTTTTTTGTGTGTGTGTGTGTGAGATTTACCAAACCTCAAGGGTAGTTTTTGTAAATATCCCTTATCTTTTTGAAAATCACTATTCACTTTTATCTGTTGAAGTTGTACTGCAGGAATATGTTTACTCCATTTCAATTGTTTATAGTGACGCTTTCTTTACCTCACATATAATTGCTGATTATTGGGTTTCGAAAAAATCGCTTCGATTTCAATTAATGCAGATTCCAACACAGCAAGTGAACATTCTGGACCATCCAGATTTGCAGGTTTTTCTTCGGAGTTGTCTCATAAGTCAACACATGTTTACTTGCACTACATACATACATGTGTAGATGCTAATTATGATGTGAATGTTATGTTATAATTAGGATGGTTTTGGCAAAGCGTGGGACTGGAATTTATTGGCAAGCATAATTGATAATGAAATACATACCTGTTCGATTGATTTGGTAAGATTGGGTGTAATTGCCAATCATCCCTTCAAAATGATAGCTTAAATTAACAATTTCTTTTGAATTATAGCTTAGATTTATTGATCTGGCGTCCATGATAACTCCTTACAATTTCACTTGTAGATAATTACCTTTGATGATTATGGTATCTCTGGGCATTGTAACCACCGTGACGTACATCAAGGAGTGAGGTAAGTATCAATTGAACTCATAAATTTCTCCATAGGCACATACAATTTAAGAAGTCTATGTTAGAATTTACTAATGGTTCATATGTTTAGTTAGGAATGATTGGAAAAGCCTGGTAATACATGTATGCCATATACCTGTATTTCTTCTTAGGCTGTGGGTTGCTTCTCACTATAAGACATATACATGTATTTGCCTTTCATCTTGGGTTAATTACAAAATCACCCTTTCATCCACCCATCCATCCCCAAAACGCATAGTTTCTCCTCCAACATCCACCCACCCACCCATAAATGAAAATAAATTTACAGACCTTTGATTTCCTTAGACCACACAAGAATTCTCATTTGAAAATACGAGTAAGGAGCCATCATTTATCTCCTGGTGAAATCCATCCATCTAATACCTCATTCACATTGTTATCTCTTTCGAGGCTGAACCTCAAGTGCGGTTGCTTGCAATTATCCCTATATCTTAGGAGTGTATTGAGATGCTTGATCTCTAGGTTTTCAACATGTTGCACATGAAACAAAGTACTTGAAAAGTGATTAGTTTTTTCTTCTTCGTATGTGAACAGAAAGCTACTACATGATGTTTCAGGAAGACATCTTGAAGCATGGGAGCTTGTAAGTTACCCTTCTCACTTTTCATCTGCATTATGGTGTTAGAATTCTTTTTTAAATTTTTTTTCAATTCAACTTTTGTAGATTGATAGTGTGTAACTTGAGACCCTTAAACTTGATTTCCATGTTTTCCCGAGTCTTTCTCGGGGCAGAAAGATATAGCTTCATTTCTCACCCACTATCGTAAATATTATTATCATCACTCTTATTTTATTTTTATTTACATTTAATTAACACAACTTAATACAATATAATAATGCGTCATCACTTTTTAGATATGATTTGACTAGCACTATCATAAAGGGTCGGCCCGTTAGCCTGTAGATATGGCTGGACCTAGACATAGATTCTCTAGGCCCATTTCTATGTGGGCCAAAGAGCGGGCTGGCCCGCGAACTGCCCTTTGTTTCCCTTTATTTATTTATTTGTTAAATGAAATTTCACCTCAAAGTCTCAAACTTGTTTGCCTGAAATTATTTTCTGGACTCAAAAGAGAACCATCCTTTTTTATTCTCTGTAGTCGGTATAATCAGCATATTAGCAGACCTTAAACCCACCAACCCGTCTCCTCCAAGTCTCCAACACCTAGTTGTTAATTGTCTTAATTAGGCTATGTGATTTTTATTTTTAATTCCTGTTAATGTTAATTCCTTGGGCTGTTCGTCGGGCTGCTGCTTTTATCGAGCTGATGTATGATTGTCTTAATTTAGTTGTATGCTTTTATTTAAGTCCTGCTTTTTTTACTTGCTGTAAATAATTAAAAAAAAAAATCCCACGGCCTGGACCATTTGGCCCGCGGACCTTATACCACGGGCTGTGGACCGGGGCATCCCACCACGTGAGAAAACGGGCCAGGCCAGGTCTGTTTGAGGGTAGCCCGCGGTGGGCCAGTGTGTGGCCCGTTTAACAGTGCGAGATTTGACATTTACATGAAAAAGTAAAAGGGGGTGTTCGGAGGTCCGAGATTTGGGGTAAAATGAGAGATCTGTCATCAATATAGATGATTGACGAGTCAAATTATCTGATTAGTTGTTTGGTACATAGATGTTAGAATTAGCTTTTTGTGTCAAAAAACTAATTTTGCAAAAAGTGCTGGAGCTTTTTGAATATAGAGGTTTGGAATATGAGTTTTGTCCTCAAATTGCAAAACAAACAAACAAACAAATATTATTAATTACATACAAAATTATTCACAACTAATTTTTTGATTGAAAAATAGTAATAACTATCCATATTAAACTTAATATATTCAAACTTTTGCGAATCAAGAGACTTTATATATAATAAATTTTAAATAATGACTATTATAATCGTAAATGTTATGTTAATTATTCAATATATTATAAAAACATGTTATTAACAAATAAATACCCAACAATAAATTGTGTTAATGTCCTTTTTGGTCATTTTACACAATCAAACAGCCATTGGCTCACAACTATTTACCAAACACTTCTATACAAATAGTTAATACAATCAACCAGCTAGTCAAACCTGCTAACGTAATCAACTATCAATCAGCTAGCTATCAGTTAGTACAATCAACTATCAGCTAACTGCTCGCTAATTGCCAAACAGGGCCTAAGATTTTAAATCCTACAACAAATAATGATTCTTACTATATATTCACAAAACTCTCAATACCCATGATTTTTGAATATTAGGATTCAAAATCCTAACAAATCCTAATTCAAACATCCCCTTAAAAGACCATGTTTTTACGTTTATGGTAATTTATTCATATCTTCAGGTAAGCACCAACATAGTACGCAAATATATTGGACCAGTCGATATTTGGTTATCCATATTATTTGCCAGATGTCAAAGACATGGACAATCACATTGCTTGGTTAATATGGATCCCCGAAAAAGTTATGCTGCGATGGCTCAGCATTCAAGCCAATGGGTTTGGTCTGTCTTCTTAGTTCTCTTGACATCTAATCACATTTTATCTTATTATTTTGTTTTAAATACATTACTTCAATTCTCACTGGTGGTTTCCAATTGCAGGTTCCGGAAACTTTTTGTGGCGTTTTCAAGCTATACCTATGTTAACACGCTTAAGAAAATTAACTAGGCAATTTTCAGGTATCAGAACATGAGGAGCTTGTTCATTTTGCACTTTCAAGTGTTATAATTTGATGAATCTTTAATGTATATGTATATATATATTTTTATTTTGTTGTGTATGTATCAATAGATGTATCCATGTACTTGTATCTTAATTTTGGATTCTTTTTAGCTGTGTACACGGGTCACAAATTTTGGAAAATGAAGAGTCAAACTTCTGGATATGCACCCATGTTGGGTAGTAACCATAGTTGAGTTGAGTCCGAGCAACATAGCTATTAGGGTTGCTTTAACTAAAAAAATTATGTGCATGATATTTTTTGATGAGTTGCTGGGTAGAATTTAAGTATTTATTATTGTGGCTAGGTTGTTATTACCATTTTTGTTTTCAGTCTATTCCCCCCCTCCCCCCCTATCATTTGCAGTGAAATTGCCTTTTTTTTCTCGTGAGATGTCCATTTTTCTCTCTTCCTCTCTTCATTTTATGTCTTTTTTCCTTTATTTCTTTTGTCAAATTTAAATAATATTTTATATATTTATAATTTATCTGTTTGTTATCCATTTTATATGAAAAATATATCAAATGAATTATTTTTTTAATTTATAATTCAAGATTAATATTACAAGGCTATTCTATGGTGACGTAATTATATTATTATTCACTTAATTATAACCATCAGAGAGTTATCCTCTCCCATAAATACGGGGAGGGGTGTGTTACCATTAGTTCATTTCCAGGATAAGTAGTGGGTAGATTAATGGATGTAAATTCAGGGGGAGGCATGATGTTTTCACGGTACCGTAGTCATTTTCAATATTACAAATTGAAATAATAATTTAAAAAACTATTTTTAGTTGGGATTATTAATTATATTAAATACATAAGTTCATAAATATATATACAACCATGTACAAGCATATACATACTTAACTTATAGTTATAATTTTACTTATACTCACAAATAAATTAATATTATACTTATAAAATAATAAAATAATATAATAATTCTCACCAACTACATATTAATTGACATGCTAAACTCTAAATATACAAAAATTTTACTATTCATTTCGCCTCGCAACAGTAAAAAATTGATTTCTAAAAACCATCAAAAGCCCAATTCACTTACAAATATAAAGTACCTTCTTTAAAATATCTAAACAAATAAAGTTTTTATTGTTAATTTGGGTTTTCAACAGTAGAAAATTTGTTTTTGGAAAGCATCAAATACCCGATCCACATACAATCATAAAGTGTACTTTGTTTCTGGAAAGCATCGAATACCCAATCCGCGTATACCCATAAAGTGTTCGGGAGTCCATTTTTTAAAGATAAATATTTGGGAGAGATGAGACCACTTTTTATCGTGTCTATTTATCTAATCTATCTACCGTCAGATCTGACCCGTCACCCACTCACCCATCCACCCGTAATTCTAACCCTAACTATAAAAGAGAGAAATATCAGATTCATTTCCCGGCCTCCCTTTCCCCTTTGCTTCTCTCTCTTCAGTCATATACACCAGCCACACCGTTGGCCGCTGCCATTCACGGTAATTGGTGGTGGAATTAAAAATAAACATATTATTTGAATCGTTTATTTGTTCTTATTCTAATTTGACCTTGGTTTACTATTGAATATTTCGATCAAAGTAGATAGAAGGTCAAAATCTCGAATCCGTCAACTTTGACATCAGATCTACAATGACATGACTTATCAGACTAAAATCAAATCAACAATACCGTTCAATTATCATTGTCGAAATCTACATTATTACCGACAAAAAATTTCAAAACGGTGCCGATTATGGTAGGCCTTTTATTTTCTCGTCATTCGTTCTCTCCCTCTTTTGATGTGTCTACGTGGTGATGGTGGAAGTGTGTGTGCGCATGCAAGTGGTGGTACGCGGTGTGTGTATTAATTTGTATTTTGGTTCTACTATAATTATTTGATGTTGCTGGAGATGTTTTGTTGGTTATGTGGGTGAGTGAAAAGCGTGGCGTGACTTGTAATATGGATGGTTCAGAAACTAATGCTTGATTGATTTTTCAATTGAAAAGGGAACGTTTCGATGGTGTAATTGGAGTTCGGATTGTCAGTGATATAGTCGTAGAAAAATTATTATAATTTGATAGTAAAATTGTGATTATATATAAATGTATTGTAAATTATGCTAAAAGTATCAAAATTTGTAAAAGTATCACTTCAAAGTATTATAGTTATGAGTAAAAGTATTATAAATTGTATTAAAGTATCACAAATTTAGCTAAAAATCTCACAAATTCGTGTAAAAGTATTACAAACTAATATGATATTTTTTTATTTTTTTAAGGTGCGGAATATATATTAAAAAAGGAGAAAAAGGTATATGATATTTATATATTAATATATTACAAATTACAGTAAAAGTATCACAAGTTTAGTTAAATGCATTACAGTTTGAGTTAAAAATATTTCAACTTTACATTTAAATATTGCATATTATACTCTTATATGGAGTATCAAATATTATTACACAAGTGCACAAATTTATGTAAAAGTATCACAAATTTAGGTAATACTAATACATAGTATAATTATTTAAAAGTATCATAAAGGGCAGTAATAGCATCACAACTTGAGTTAAAAGTATCAAAATTTGTGGGTGTAAATAGTGTATCGAGTATTACAAAGTACAGTACAATATACAAGTATTAGAAAACATACGACACATTTACTATATTTTGTGATACACGATCAAACATTTGTGATACTTATAATTATCTAAGTGTAATAGGCATAGATGTAAGGAAATAATAAATTATAAAAATATGTAATATTTTAACTATATTTTTTAAATTTAACAACATTTTATGATACTTTGATTTTTGTTAAAAAAAAGAAAAAAGATGTAAAAATATAAAATATAACATGCGTTACTTTTATTTGATTTTATGATACTTTTAGTTTTTATTTTTTTTTGTTGAATTGTAATACTTTTTAGCTAGTTTTGTAATGTTATTTTACACTCCCAAATGCATAAAAACGCGGGAAAATGACAGGAAATTACAAAATATTATTTTGACGAGTTATGGGCTTTTGTACCGATATAGTCTCATTCATACAGGTTCAGGATCGGCCTTAATCCTCTAGAAAAAAAAATAATTCTCTTGTTTCCACTAATATAGCTATTTCTGTTTGTTCATTAAATCTATATCACATAAATATGCATCATCTCCTTCAATCTCACAAAAAGATAAGCTATCAATTTTCTACCAGTGCTTGAAGTTGAGTATTATTATACCTTCAAATCCCCATATAAATTCTCACCTCCTCATCTTCTCTCAGCAAATGCCTTATTTTCTCCATCACTCTACATTTCCCCGCCAGATCATCACCCCCCTTCTCTAAAATGGCCAAAAAATCCTCACACTGTTCAAACGCATTATTTTCCTGTAATACATTAACTATATTTTGTAATACTTTAATAACATACACACACACACACAAACTTGAATGATACTTTAACAACCATTGCAAAAAATGCAAAAATTAAATATAAAAAATATGTGATACTTTAAATATATTTCACAAGACTTTAACAACATTATGTGATACTTTAACAATATAAAATAAAAAATAGATGTAAAAATAGAAAATAAAATTTCGAAATGTGTGATGCTTTAACTATAGTTTTTGATATTTGTACTATATTTTGTGATACTCAACAATGTATTGACACCTTACTTATATTTTGTAATATTTGATTTAAGATGTACTACTCTAATACTCTTAGCTTGATGTATGGTACTTTTACTCTATATTATTGTAATACTCTATATTGTATATATTACTTTCATTCGTATAATTTATAATACTTTTACACGAAGTTGTGATATATTTATTGTGATTTATAATACTTTTTACATAACTACAATACCTTGAAGTGATATTTTTAGATGGAAGTATGATACTTTTAACTAATATTGTAATATTTTTAGGGATATTTGTAATACATTTATATAATTATAATAACTTCAAAAAATACTAGGATTTTAATTAAATAATAGAGCTCCGCACTGATGTGAGACATTTCCGACAGGCTTCAAAACTCCCCACACCAGTGCAGAAACAACAATTTAGAACGCCTTTTTTTACAAATCTAGAACGCCTTTTGTGGCATTCCAGATCGAGCTGTTCTAGAAAGTCACACTTTCTAGAACGTCTATTTGAGATGTTCTAGAAAGTAAGACTTTCTAGAATGCCTTTTTTACCCGTTCTAGAAAATACATTAATCGTTCTAAAAAGTAGTTTTCTAGAACGGGCTTTAAAAAGGCGTTCTAGAAAGTACGATATCTACAACGGATATTGAAAAGGCGTTCTAGAAAGTTTGATATTTAGAATGGGTTTTCAAAGCCCGTTAACCCGTTCTACATTGTGATTTCTAGAACAACATTTCATAAGCCCGTTCTAGATAGTGTGATTTCTAGAATGACTTTTCGTAAAATCGTTCTAGAAAGTAGTAAAATAAAATAAAAGCATCTGTCAACAAATACACTAAAATCATCAATACCTAATTAACCAATAAATACACCAAAACTCATTAAAAGCAAGATAATCACAAACTTGATACCAACATAACCAAAACATATCATTATCCATGATCAAAAATATTAAAAAATCAATCACATTTATCATTAATTAAAACATCATAATATTAGTATACCAAGTTTTAGTTCAATCACTATAAGAAATGAAAATAGAACATCTTCATTTCATTACTTACTGCCGAATGAAACAACTGTTTTGGTCCGACCTGAATATGCCGGACCTAAGAAAGGCCCTGATTGGGATGACCTGAGCTGTTGACATGAGTTGGTAGATATTGACCACATGGCCTGGTCAAGGAGTGGTTGGGGCGAGCTGAAATACGTGGCATGAGGAGAGCAGGATTGAAGAGCACGACCTGACTAGGACTGTCCTGGCCTTAGTTGGGGCTCTGATTAAGGATTTAAGAAAGTCAGGACAGGAATAGAGAAGACCCCTGTGGGGCAGAGCTGACTTGTGTACCGGAAGGAAGCTTCCAGGTCAGGTCAGCCCATGTAACGGCCCTAAATTCACGGGTTTTGTTTCCGAAATTCCGGAGAAGGGCCCCAGGGGGGAGAGCTGACCTGTGTACTAGAAGGAAGCTTCCAGGTCAGGCCAGCCCATATAACGGCCCCAAATTCGTGGGTTTTCTGTTTCTGAGATCCATGAAGAGGTCCACACTGGGCGAAAACTATATATATCTCAACTTCAAGGCTGAAGGAGGTATGATTCTCCCAACTCACTTCTCTTGATTTAGATTATTCCGATCAAAATGCTTACTGACTTAAGCATCAGTGAGGTTTCCATCGAAAAACCTCCGGTGGTCCTTTCTAACGTGTTTTTGTGTATAGCAGGTCGGGAGATTCTCAGGCAGAGGTGCATTTTCTTAGTGATCAGTATTTTTGGGTGAAACAATTGGCGCCGTCTGTGGGAAATAAGGGCTAAGGGTGAGATAATCATGGCATCGGATGGACTTCGGCGGAATTTGGTGGCGGAGTTAGGCGGTACGCTAAGCTCTGCCACACCGACGGGCGTGCCAGTAGCGGCGAAACCATCAGCGGCGGCCAGACCAGGCATAGCACAACCTCCTCCTAGTGGAGCCACAAAAACCAACGGCGGATTGCTGAACGAATCCTTCCTCAGACAGCTATCAGATCTCATCGGCAAAGCGATAGAGGTGGCCGTGGATAGAAAGTTCGCGGAATTTTCAACTCCTCCTCCCAAATCAGTTCCGCCGCTAGAGATGGAACCACCGCGAGCAACCCAGCACACGATCAGAACCCCCTTCCAGAGGAGGAGGAGAGTTTCTCTGCCTAAAAAAGTGAAACATCGAGCAAAACCAACCCAGGCCTCACTGAGCAGATGCAAAACCTGCAGAAAGAGGTCAAGGAGTTTAAAAGGAAGATGGCGAGCACGGGTGCGGTGCCGGCACAGAGGGGTACACCGCTTATAGAGGCGGTTATGCGTGATGACGTACCAGCCTCTTACCGGTCCATGGGTTTTGAATACAACGGAACATTAGACTTGTGGGACCACCTGAGCCGATTTGAGATCGCGGTGACTTTGCACAAATTCTCAGACGCGGTCATGTGTTGAGTCTTCCCGATGACCTTTACAAAATCGGCCCAGCTCTGGTTCATCCAGTTGCCTCCGCGCTCTATAAACAATTTCGACGAGTTCAGCTCGGCATTTCTGCATCAATTTATCAGCTTTCGGAAGTACCAAAAAATGCCGCTGGAATTATTCAGCCTGAAACAGAAGAAAAATGAAAACCTACGCACATACATCAAACGACTCACAGATGCAAAACGTGAAGTGCCATCAGCATATGAGAAGCTCTTGGTTAACGCATTAGCACAAGGGCTCAGGAGAGGAGAATTTTTTCAGTCGCTAGTCGTAAAGCCAGTGCTGAAACTCGGAGATCTCTTGGAATGAGCAGAGAAATACATCCATCTAGAAGAGTCCTTGAGGATCAAACAAGATGGAGAAAAGAGAAGGGAACGACCTGATAGGGAGGAAAGAACTCCGACGAAGAAACCCAGAACTGACCTAGTCGGAGGACGGCCCCATTTTGACAAGTACACACCTCTAGCTACACTTTAAGAGGAGATTCTGCAAGCAATCGAGCGACATCCTGATCTCAAATGGCCCATAACTTATTCCCAGAAGCCAAGGAAGGAACGATCCGACCGATTTTGCCGTTACCATAATGAGTACGGTCATGATACATATCAGTGCACCCATCTCAAAGACGAGATAGAAAGGTTGGTGCAGGCAGGGAACCTTAAGGAGTATGAGCAGATGAGGAGGGAGGAACCTAGGTCTGACTCTCGCAGGCGAGACCGGCCCAAAGGGAGTAAGCATGAGCAAGATAACGGACGAAACAGTGGGAGACGGAGTGACCAAGCTCAGGTCGTACGAGGTGAAATCCTAATGATCACGGGTGGAGAATGGGAGGAACATTCTAAGTGGACCCAGAATAGTTATGTGCGGGCAGCGAAAGATCTGACTAAAAGGACATGCGAGGTAGGGCAAATAGCATCGAGTCCAAACATTTGCTTCGGGTCTGAGGATGAGAATTGTATTCTGACTCCACATATGATGCCCTAGTCATAACAGCTACCATCGCTAACTACAATGTCCGGCGGATTTTTGTGGATACGGGAAGTTCAGCGGACATCATGTTTTATGACTGCTTTAGAAAGATGAACTTGGATATGGAATTAGAGGAGGTCAAGACCTCGCTGGTTAGTTTTGTAGGGGGAGCGTTAAAACCTCTGGGCGCAGTAAACCTCTTGGTCAAGCTAGGGGAAGAACCGTTCAGACAGACCAGGACGGTCCGATTCTTGGTGGTGGATGCGGCTTCTTCTTATAATGTCATGTTAGGAAAGCAGTAATTTTGGTCTACCACATGAAGTTGAAATTCCCATCTCAGGAAGGAGTGGGTGAGATTTGAGGAGACCAGTACACATCGTGCCAGACGCACGTGGAAAGCATTTAATGGAATGAGGAAGAAAGGAAGGCCAAGAAGGTACGAACAGAAGAAGACAGACCTGAGTTGACTCAGAGGGACGAGAATTTGATGACCGTGGAAGTAGTTCCAGGGGACAGTAGTCGGGTTCTTCGCGTCGGGATGACCCTCAGTCCCGAAGTACTAGTAGGTTTGGTTGCCCTGCTGCAAAATAGTGCAGACTTTTTTGCCTAGTCTCCCCAGGACCTTGTCGGGATAGACCCAGCAGTAACCGAACACCACCTCAACATCAGCCCGGTGATAAAACTGGTAAAGCAAAGAAAGCGTAACTTTGGGCCTGAAAATAAAGCCATTATTGAAGCGGAGGTGGATAAATTACTAAAAGCTGGGCATATCCGGATGATACAGTTCCCAGAGTGGCTCTCTAATGCAGTCTTGGTACCAAAAATGGAAGAAGACTGGCGAATGTACATAGATTTCCGCGATCTTAACAAGGCTGCCCTAAAGATCACTACCCACTGCCAAGGATAGACTAGTTAGTTGATTCCACCTCAGGTTGCGAACTCCTGAGTATGATAGATGCCTCGCAGGGATATCACCAGATTAGGTTATCCAGGGATGACCAAAAGCGAGTTAGTTTCATAACTCCGAAGGGGACTTATTGCTACGTGGTCATGCCATTCGGTCTTAAGAATGCGGGCGCCACATACCAACGACTAGTGGGCAAAATGTTTAAAAATCAGTTCGGGCGAAACATGGAGGTCTATGTAGACGATATGTTGGTCAAGAGCGTGAAATCGGCTTCACACGTGGATGAGCTGAGGGAAACCTTTGATACTCTAAGGAGGTATAAGATGAATCTCAATCCCAAAAGGTGCATGTTTGGTGTAAGAGATGGAAAGTTCCTGGGCTACATGGTCACGGAAAAGGGCATAGAGGCAAATCCAGAGAAGGTCATGGCTATCATGGATATGCAGCCCCCGAAAAATGTTAAGGAAACACAATGTTTAGCTGGGAAAATAGAAGCCTTGAGTAGGTTCGTCTCGCGTTCAGCCGAAAAAAGTCTACCATTTTTTCAGGATTTACGGAAAAGAGCCCCGTTTCAGTGGGACGGAAGGTGCCAGGACGCATTTCAAAAATTGAAGGAGTACCTGGTCGGGATGTCGTTGCTTACCAAGCCCGTCCAGGGAGAGCCCCTGATATTGTATTTAATGGTAGGAAATCAAGCTATTAGCACAGTCTTGATTAGGGAGGAAGGAAAGATGCAAAGGCCGGTATACTATTGGAGCAAGATCTTGCATGACGCAGAGATGCGGTACGTAGAGGTAGAGCGAGCCATGCTAGCTCTGGTCGGGACAGCTCGCAAGCTCCGCCCTTATTTCCTCTCACACAGTATGGTGGTCAGGACTAACATGCCTTTGAAAGCAGTCATGGATAAGCCAGAGGCCTCGGGCCGCCTAGTGAAATGGATGATATATCTTAGTGAGTTCGACATCAACTTCGAAGTGCGAACCGCAATTAAGGCTCATGAAATGACCAGCTCTCCCGAGGAGGCAGAAGAGTGGACGATCTACACCGATGGTTCTGTTAGTAACCTCGGCTGTGGTGCAGGGGTAGTATTGATAGACCCAGAAGGGGTCACTACAGAGTATGCAGTACGCATGAATTATCCTCTTTCCAATAATGCTGCAGAGTATGAGGCCCTGTTGAGAGGAGTCCGGATGGCAAGAGATTTGGGGGCAAATCGGGTATGTGCACGGGTGGACTCACATCTACTATGTAAACAAATAAATGGGTAATTCGAAACCATAGAAGAACATTTGCAGAGATATTTGACTCAATTTCGTGAATTGGCCGGTAACATGTGCACTTTAGTGGTCCATCAAATTCCTAGAGAAGAAAATACTCGAGTTGATTACCTGGCTAAGGTAACCAGCTCTGCTGAGGATTGTCAAGAAAGGGTTATCACCCTATTGATGGCTCACCGGGAATATGGAGAGGAAGAAGTCAACGCAGTGGAAGAGAGAGAGCAGGATTGGCGCTCTCCTCTTAAAGCATACTTGGAAAGAGGAGAGTTGTCGGGTGATAAAGGAGAGGAAAATAATCTACGAATCAGGTCGGCCAGATTTTGCACCATAAAGGGAGAGCTGTTCAAGAGGGGGTTCGGACAGCCTCTCTTGCGATGCATAAGCCAGCAAGAGGGTTCCCACCTTCTTAGAGAAATCCATGAGGGCTGCTGCGGCAATCACATGAGAGCCAGGACCCTGGCCAGTAAGATAATGAGAGCCGGCTATTTTTGGCTGTTGCTACGGAAAGAGGATGAAGACTTTGTTAAAAGGTGCGAAAAAGGCCAAAGGATGTCTCCCTTAACTCACCAACCAGCAGAGGAGCTCATGAAGATGAGCTCTCCCTGCCCCTTCGCGAAATGGGGGATAGACCTGGTTGGACCGTTTCCCTTGGCCCCAGCCCAGAAGAAATTTCTGATTGTGGTTATTGATTACTTCACCAATTGGGTAGAGGCCGAGGCTCAGGCAAAAATTACCGAGGACGCGGTGATTGGTTTCATTTGGAAAAATATTGTATGCCGGTTCGGCATTCCAAGGGTCATGGTCTCAGATAATGGTACCCAGTTCGTGGGGGCCAAAATTAGAGCTTGGTGTGCTAAAATGAAAATTGATCAACACTTCACACCTGTCTACCACTCGCAAGCAAATGGTCAGGTTGAAGTAACCAACCGCATTCTTGTACAGGGAATCAAAACACGCTTGGAGAAGTCGGGAGGTAAATGGGTGGAGGAGCTCGGTTCGATCCTATGGGCGTACTGTACTAATATTAAAGAAAGCACGGGCGAAACCCCCTTTAGCCTAGTGTATGGCATGGATGCCGTTATCCCTGCAGAAATCAGCCTTCAAACCCACCGAATACAAAGTTTTGAGAGTCAAAATAACGCATTAGTACAGGACGCGCTGGATTTAATTGAAGAAAAAAGAGATCGAGCGGCAGTTAGGATGGAGCACATACGAGGACGGATTAGGGCGGCATATAACAAAATTGTTCGGAGGAGATACTTCCAAGTAGGAGACCTGGTACTACGTAAGGCGGACCTGGGAAAAACTAAGGGAAAGTTGGATGCCACGTGGCAAGGACCCTTCCGAGTCACAAAAGTTTTGGCAGGCGGTGCTTATAAGATAGAACAGATGGATGGGGCTGAGATACCCCGAGCATGGAATATAACAAATTTACGAAAACTCTATGTGTAAGAATTATTTTGAAAAACTTATTTAATGTTGATTTGAGTTTATTCTTATTGAGAGCCAACCCAATGACGTCAGCGAAGCAAGGATTGGCTAAAGGGCGGATGCCCCAAATTTCCTGACCTGATTGTCAGTGAATCCAGGATTGGCTAAAGGGCGGATGCCCTAAATCTCCTGACCTGATTGTTAGTGAAGCCAGGATTGGCTAAAGGGCGGATGCCACAAATTTCCTGACCTGATTGTCAGCGAAGCCAGGATTGGCTAAGGGCGGATGCCCCAAATTTCCTGACCTGATTGTCAGTGAAGCCAGGATGGGCCAAGGGCGGATGCTCCAATTTTCTTGACCTGATTATCAGTAAAGGCAGGATTAGCTAAGGGCGGATGCTCTAATTTTCCTGACCTAATTGTCAGTACAGCCGGGACTGGCTAAAAAGCTACCCTGAGGAGCCAAGTTTAACTATCAACAATGGTGTCTTGCTCAGAAAAGTTCATTCACTAAAAAAAAAGGCCAGAATTGCATGAATGGGAAAAACTTACGCCACTTTTTACAATAAAAACTGACGAGTTTAATTGAAAGTGCGAAAAACAGAAGAAGGAATGCTCAGGAAAACAACAGGAATCTGGGAAATACATCAAGAACCGAAATTAAAATCATCCATGGGAAGAAGAAGCCCTCTTGTCAGAGGCCAAAATCCGGCGAATACACCACATCTCGCGCTCGGTTTCATGGAGGCACTAACGATACATATCTTCTCGCCCGGAAACAGCATGAGCCTCGCTAGCGGCAGTGGTCAGCCGACATACTGATTCGACTAGAACAGCCTTTTCTTCCTCCAGTTGGTGGTTGAGTTGGCGGAGCTCAGTCCATTCACGCTTGTAATAGCATTTTCTTCTGCCTCTTCCTCTCCAGGAGCCAGCACACTTGGGGAAAATTCTACCAGAGAACAGAGAGCTTGTCAGAGAGTTTGAAATTCTCAGCGAAAAGGGAGAGGTTTTTCCTCTTTAGAACATCAATTTCTCCAAGAAAGAAAGAAGACGAAGCCATAATGAAATGCATAAGGAAGGAACACGTATATATATAGGACGCAAGCACGTGATGCATAACAGAATAGTACTAGAGTTTCCTTGAAACCAGGAAACCCTAAATTTACAAAATGACAAATTGTTCAGGAACAAATACAAGTTGTATCAAAAATATACAGACCAGCCACACAGGCAACGGGATCCATCTAATCTACATTATCGTAGTCCTTGGTATTCAGATCTTCCCCAACTTGCTCGTCTGCTCTGGCGCCCTCTTCAAAGTCCCACTCAAACTGAGTACTCCCTTGAAGTCCACCAAGGTTAGCATACGTCGCTGCCAATGCCAGGGTCAGCGACTGTTCGGGGGGGGGGGGAGAGGAGTCCAAGGAAGAGATGGCGAATGTGAGCGGCGAACTCCGGAGCTCTAAGCTGATGGAGCTGATCATCCTCCTTGACATACGAGAAGCTTGTAGGCTCTGGAGGGGTTTTGAGGGGAGTTAGGCGGTTGAAGGGAACGGTAGGGCTCTCCGTGGACCACTTCTCCTGAGCATCCAGGCCAAAGTTGTAATAGACCCGGGCCTCAGGAAGAAGGATGTCACAAAAGTTCCATGGAGCCCAGAAGGGCTTTTCGAGTCACCTCCCTGGTCATTTGGATGAGACTTTGCCCATCCTCTGAGCTCAAGAAGTTGGCACGCCCCTGGGCTTCGACTTCATCTCGGCCTGTAATTCGGGCATCCGCAGCTAGCTCCTTTCCCAGTGCCATCTACATGGTTGCTTCTGCTCGAGCACGCTGCACCTGCTCCTTGGATTGCTGCAGCTCAACCTACATCACCTTCAGCTTGGCTTGAGCCTTCTTCAAGCCCGTCTGAGCTTCCTTCAGCTCAGAATTCCTCTCCCTCAAACGAGTCATTAGCCTCTGCTCTCTCTCCTTCAGAGCCGCGTGCTCCTTGGCTAGATTGGCATTCATCAAAGAGCCCTCAACTCTGGCTATCAGAACCGCCCTCTTGACCGAAGCCTATAAAAGGAGGAAATTGATAACGGTCAAGGTAATAATAATAAGTAAGAGAGAAAGGATAATAATGAGTAAATGGGAAAGGGATCAAGGGATAACTGTGGCCTCATCCAAGCAGTAAGACCCAATCAGTTTCGAGTCGGTCATTTTTTCCAAGACCCGCCTGTCAGAAGAAGAGCAGTGGTCCTTGACGTATTGGCAGCCACAGACCCAGAGCATTCTAGGACAGATGACCCGAGGAAGAAGCTCTGGTTGGGCGTGGATATCCTGATTCTAGAAGGGGCATTTTCCTTGCCAGAACGGGCTCGCTTTTGGGGGACCAGCCTTGGATCATCCTCAGATTTAGAAGGAGACACCAGATCTACCGTCTGAATGGGTGCCCTCTTCGGAGGGGAAACTCTCTCTGGTCGAGAGGAACTTATGGGCTCAATTGCCACTCCCTGCCTTGGGGGAGACGTAGGCTCCCCAGAATTTGTAGCCCGGGATGAATCACCGAGAGGACTCTTCCCGGTGCCAGGGGTAACTCCCTGAAGGAGAGCAGCCATCTTCTTCTGCATCATTGTTGCTACAAGGAAAGGGCAAAGAAGTCAGGAAGATGATAAATAAGGATAAGACAAATTACCAGATCTTGCAAGCGTTAAAGGAAGGGATGGAGGTGTTCCCGTTTCATGGGTATACCGATCTTGTCAGGCAAGGGGCCGTTCCCTTGTTGGGAGTTGAAGAAACTCAAGACCTTGGGGGGAGAGGAGCTTGGTTAGATGGAAAACATGTTGATTTAGGGCATGAATGGTCCTTTCCAAATGGGCAGGGCGGTCAGCTTTGGATAATGAGGATTGAGGGGGGAGTGTGTTAATGCTCAATGGGGAAAAGACCCAATCTCCCGAACAACGGATAAAGAAAGATTTCTTGTGCCAGGCCTTGTTAGAGGAGGGCTTCTCGATTAAGAAACGGACGCCAGCCCGAGCTGTGATTTGAGCATTTTTGTGTGTATTTTTAGTATGTTTTCACATTTTAATTTGTGTGATTTTATGGTTTATGAGGTTCTTTTATTCGTATTTTTCTTCTTTTTAATATTTCGTGTTTTTATTTTGTTTATTATGTGAGCCGAACTTTTGTGTTCCTTTCAAAATTAAATTTCGATTAACAAATACGCATCTACGTTTTGAAAGGGTTTTAGTTTGCCCGCAAGAGAACGGGGTCACTTGTAGACTAATGAGTCAACTCGAGTCGATCTCTCGAGGAATGAGAATCGGATTTAAAAACAAGGAAATGGAATAAGAGGAAATGGAATAAGAGGCTCGAGGGGGCTTATTGGGAATTTAAGTGGTTTTTATTTATGAGTAAGGCCGGAATCGGGTTTTATATGCGCCTATCGTCATTTTCAAAATCCAATGTACTCATGCGATTAAGAGACTTCTCAAAACACTTATCGAATCACAACACGCAATGTTGATAAACACACAAGGCTTCTTACAAGGTTTAATTCAAACTTTTGAAAACGAGGTGATTGAGCTTTAAGAGTTTTGCAAAATTGGTAACGACAAAGTGTTGTTTTAAATACATATAAGTAGTTTTTTGAAAACTTTGCACTTAGAACAAGCTCAAAAGACTCTAAACCTTATACCACATAACAAATGATTTCGACAGGCATGCTAATACAAACAAATTAAGCAAGGGCAATATTCAACAAAGGTTGAAGTGAATGGTTGACCATTGTTATGTTACAAATTTGTGACTATGTTACTCAAAAATGGTTTAACTTAAGCATGTATGGACTCAAAACGATCACTCGAGGACTGTGCACTTGTCCGACCGGTCATAGAACTAGACCGACCGGACTGGCGTCCAGTGGGTTTTGTGCGATCGGTTGCCTCTGTATTACCGACCGGACGGGCCTGTCCCCTCCCCCTATCAAGAAAAACCAACAATCTCCTGGTTGCTATAACACGAACATGAATCATAGGGGATATAAAAAATATATCAAGAACCCAACGCATGCAAATGAATAAACCACGAGTTAACCAAAGTCATCACCAAGCAAGCATAAAAGGAAATAATGTTACAAAAACCCGAATAAAAGTCAAATATCCTAGAAAGCGATAAAAGTGGAATAGAGTGGTGATACAGCTGGGGCATGGGCCCGCCTACTGGTCCATGTCGTCCGGGGACGGAGGTGGATAGCGTTTCTCGAGACGGGAGAGGCATTCGTCGATTTGAACGAGGTATCCATGATTTGCCTCAACACTTCCGGTCAACCGGGCAAGATGCTGATTGGTTTCCGCCCAGTTGTTGCTCATCATCGTCAATGTACTCCGGAAATAGCTAGCCTCCCCCCGAGCTTCCTCACGCGCGGTCCAAGCGTCTTGGCGAGCGTTTCGCGCATGTTCTTCTTGATGAAGGCTTAATAGCCGCATTTGATCTATTATGCGCGCTTGGAAACCTTGCTACTGCTGCCACTGCTCGACCGAAAAGTACACCCCGTCTCCATAGTCATCGTGCTCGTAGGCTTCGGAACCGGTGTTTCCGTCTCCTCTATCCCCTGCATTCCTGTTTTGCGCCCTATCGTTCGCTCCATCTCCCTCTTCGTTCTCATCCTCATTGTCGGTATCGTCAATATCGGAATTTTCAACTAACTCGGCTCGCTTTTTGTCGTTGATCATCATGAACGTCAGAATAGCAACGCTCCGTCCGTTACTCATTCGGCTGTCGACTATCATCCCCACACTTGGGTAAACGATGTTGTCATCATATGGCTCGCAACCGTGGTGTTGAGCGAGTACCGTGATGAAGGCTCCAAGGGTAAGTTTTGCCATTTTCTTGTCTCGGACTTGTTGGACGTTTTCGATCGCGGCGATCAAAAGTGGATAAATTCTTGCGTTGCCGAGATGGTATGCAATCCACAACGCTCTCAACTCAGAGGAATAAATTCTCGTGGCGTCCTCTTTGACCAAGAACACTTGCATGGAAACTTATACGTAAGATACACGGCGTTGGATCGTTAGGATGTCGAGTTGAAATGGCACCCGGGTTCCGGTGGTGCTCCCGAAAGTTTGGCCCACCAATCGTTCTTGTTGTAGTCGTCGATTTCGTAACCCGGTCTCGGATTTTTCCCACTATCTATCCCAAAGATTTCATCGAGGTCACCAATCGATGTGTGGAATGTTTGGTTCCGGAAGCGACACTCGAAACCCCCATCGGCTAACTTTTGAAACATCGTGAAGAATTCGTGCATAAGAGTTCGATACCCATGTTGGTGGACACCGGCCCACTTCCTTAATTGTAGGGCGTCGATGCCCTTGAGGAACTTTTCTGCCGTTTTATCCCCACCGTCGGCCTCCTCCTCCCAAAATTCAAGGCTGGTGAAACGGGGTTGGTAGACGTCTCGTTTAACGAGGGATTTGTAAAGTGTTACCTCGCGTTCGTCTTTGAGGTCGAAGGGGGCTAACTCACCCTGGGTGTTGCTCGGGACTCGGCTTGATGTCTTTCCACGTTTTGGTCGAGATGACGATGCCATGGCGGTTGTGAATTCTCACAATAAACAACTGAATTTCTCATAGACCTTTCGTCGAACACGTGATATGCGCCTTAAGAACTCAACAACTTCAAGCTCGAATTATTCGTTTTGGAGACGTTGGGGAAAGCTTGGTGCGATTTTGACGATCGAAGGGTTCTTGATTCCTAAAATCTCTGGCCGAAAACAATTGGGTGTGTTTAAGTCACCGATCGGACACATTGTTGGCCTTGAATTCTCGAGTGGTGAAGTTGCAAGTGCGAATTTCGTGTTGTTGCTCTGCAAGGGAAAGAAAATTTGAGTTGGGGTTGAAAACAATTTCGTCTGAAATAACAGACTTTCTATAAATTGGACCTTCGTCCGATTGGTGTATGCTGTGGTCCGATCAGACTGGAGTCCAGTGGGCTCTGCCCGATCGGTCTGGACCCTTGACTGGTCGGACTGCGGTCCAGTAAGTTTTGTGCGATCGGTTGAGGTGTTTGACCAGCCGGTCTGCACTGTTCCCCATTTATTATTATTATTATTATTATTATTATTATTATTATTATTATTATTATTATTATTATTATTATTATTATTATTATTATTATTATTATTATTATTATTATTATAACATTTATGAATTGCGATGCCCTACAAGAATTCAAAATCGAGAATCAAATAAGAGCAATACAATTCATAAAATACTTATTTATTCAATAATTTGAGCAAATCTGCTCGTTTATTCAAGATGACATAATTATTCCCCCCCAAAAACTCATTCATTCATAAGACCCTCGCAGTAAATAGCCTATCGGATTACTTAGGCAAAGGAATATGTGCATAGGCTAGGTCGTACAAATCCTTAACATATTCCTCAAGTTCAACGATTCTCCGACTGAGTCGCATTATCTCGGCTTCCTCCTTGTCCAGGATGCCGTGGAGACGCTCAATGTTCTTGGTATAATCAAGTTCTTCAGTCATGCAATCATGGAGATCCAGTTGCAGCTTATGGATTTGTTGGCGATATTCCTCCGCCTCTTCTTCAAGTTTTTCGATCATGTCTTCGTGCTTTTTCCTTGACACCCACCCATAAGCGTTGTTGTTGTGGTGATTCATGTTGTCTCGGTTGATGATTGCAGAGATGAAAGAGGAGAAAGGAATTTTGGTGTGGGATTAAGAGTCCAGGGGTGTGGGTTTATATTGGATTTGAAGAGATAGGTTAGAGGATTCTCAGAATCAAATTAAATCAAGAGGAGGGGAAAGAAGATATACACTCAATCAAAATAAAATAATCCCCCCAAATTAAAGATCCTCCTTACCTTAAAAGACATTGTCAGAATATCTTACCCACTTGGCCTCCCTTGCATGATAAATACCTTCCTGAAATAGTCTTCCGTACGGACCGTCCGATAGGTGTCAATTCTTGTCCGATCGAACACCCCTACTTGGAGTTGTCCGACCGGTTGACACTAGGTCACCGACCGGTCAGTTCTGGAAATTCGAAATTTGCACATTCAACCAGCAGTAGCACCTGCCAAATACTCTACCCAATGAATAACTACAAATATATACATTTAAGTAGAAAAATATACAAGAAGAGCTTGGGTTACCTCCCAAGAAGTGCAACGTTTAACGTCTTATGCTTGATGATACCTCAGACGTGCGTCAACTTTCTTGAGGTGGATCATTGAGAATCACCACTTCGTGATCTTTCTGCGAGATAGGTTCCCCTTGATACATTTTTACACGATGGCCATTGACTTGGAAAGTGGAGTTGCTCTTTTCATCAAGCAAAGTCACGGTTCCATATTCGTTTATGTCGGTAATCAAGAACGGACCGCTCCATTTTGATCTCAATTTCCCAGGGAATAGTTTGAAGCGAGAGTTAAAGAGCAAAGCTAACTTACCGACTTCCAAACTTTTGGGGACGAATTTTTTGTCATGTGCTTCCTTCATTTTCCATTTGATCGTCCATGCTGTTTCATATGAGTCATTGCGAATCTCTTCCAGTTCTCTTAGCTCAAGATTCCTATACCCTCCGGCCTCATCCGAATCAAGGTTCAATTTCCGAATTGCCCACTCCGCTCGATGCTCCAATTCGACGGGAAGGTGGCATGCTTTTCCATAAACCAACCGAAATGGGCTCATGCCCAACACCGTTTTGTAGGTTGTACGGTAAGCCCACAATGCATCAATTAGCTTCGATGCCCAGTCCTTACGGTTCAATTTGACGGTTTTTTCTAAGATACCCTTGATCTGTCGGTTGCTCGTCTCTACTTGTCCTGAGGTTTGTGGATGATAAGGGGTTGCCACCTTGTGACGCACCCCGTACTTGCTCAGCAGTCGATTAAAGGCCCTATTGCAGAAGTGGATCCCCCCGTCACTTATAATCGCTCTCGGCATTCCGAATCGTCTAAAGATGTTCTCCTGAATGAATTTGAGGACGATCTCGGAGTTAGCTCTCCTTGTGGGAATTGATTCCACCCATTTTGACACGTAATCGACTCCTACGAGTATGTACGCGTACTCTCCACTCATCGGAAAAGGACCCATGAATTCGATGCCCCAAATATCAAAGATCTCGATAACTTGATTGGGCACCAAGGGCATCTCGTCCTTCTTCCCTATTGCTCCCGAACGTTGGCACCTATCGCATGTTTTGCAATATTGAAATGCGTCGGCGAAAAGTGAGGGCCAGTAAAATCCGTCTAGGAGGACTTTGAAGGCCGTTTTCTAGCTTCCAAAGTGTCCTCCCTCGTCATGACAAAATCTTAGCACGCCTATCTTCTCTTCATCCGGTATGCATCTCCTAAAAAGCCCATCCTTGCAACGTTTGTAGACATAAGGATCGTCCTAAAAGAAACTCCTGCATTTAAACAAAAATCTCTTTCTTTCTTGCAAAGAAAGATGGTTAGGGATAATATTACAAGTAAGGAAGTTTACAAAATCAGCATACCATGGTTCGTTTATTTCTTCGACGGCATGTGCGCTTTCGTAAGGGAACACATCATCCACAAACTCGACTTTATTTGGCTCTCCTTCCACTAGCATACGGGACAGGTGATCGGCAACTTCATTCTCGCTCCCTTTTCTGTCCTTAATTTCGACGTCGAATTCTTGCAAGAGAAGAATCCAACGAATCAATCGCGGCTTGCTTTGCACTTTGGTGAATAAATGACGAAGTGCTGCATGATCAGTGTGTACGATGACTTTAGAACCGACAATGTAAGAATGGAACTTATCCATTGTGAACACAACCGCGAATAGCTCTCGTTCTGTAGTAGTGTAGCTGCGTTGGGCGCTATTCAACATATAGCTAGCATAGTAAACAACCCTCAGCAATTTATCTACTCGTTGGCCCAAAACTGCCCCAACTACCTCTTTCGAAGCATCACACATAATCTCAAAAGGAAGGGACCAATCCGGTGATACTACCACTGGTGCTTGTGTCAATTTTTCTTTCAAGACGTTGAAGGCGCTAAGACACTTTTATTGAATTCGAAAGGCACATCCTTCCCAAGCAACTTACATAACGGGCGACAGATTTTTGAAAAGTCTTTAATGAAACATCTGTAAAAACCCGCATGTCCCAAAAATCTCCTGACTCCTTTAACGTCCTTCGGGGGTGGAAGAGTTTCAATGACGTTGATTTTTGCTTTATCAACTTCCGAACCCTTGCTCGACACCACATGTCCCAATACAATACCACTTTTCACCATGAAATTCGACTTCTCCCAACTCAAGGTCAAGTAAGATTCAACACAGCGCTCAAGTACTTTTGTTAAATTATTTAGGCAATGAGAGAAGGAAGAGAAGTCATCCATACCGAGAAGTCATCCATAAAGACATCGAGAAAATCATCGATGAATTCGGTGAAAATGGAGATCACGCATCTCTGAAAGGTTGCTGGGGCATTGCACAAGCCAGAGGGCATTCTTCGGTAAGCAAACGTGCCAAAGGGGCATGTGAATGTGGTCTTTTTATGATCTTCCGGAGCGATTGCGATTTGGTAGTAGCCGGAAAGACCGTCTAAAAAGCAATAGTACTCATGCCCTGCTAGTTTATCGAGCAATTGGTCCATGAATGGGAGTGGGAAATGGCCCTTCCTCGTCGCTGCATTGAGCTTGCGGTAGTCAATGCATATCCGCCACCCGGTGGTTAAGTGATCCAAACTTTTGTGCACCCCTTTTTATTAATTAATTTAAAAGCACGTTAGTTTGCTCGCAAGTGTACGAGGTAACTGTAGGGTGATGAGTTTGACTCGAGTCGTATCTCTTGAGGAAGCAGTTGTTTGGTCTTTCGGATGTTTTTCTCAATTTACGAATTAAAGTAAAATACATGCACTACAAAAAAACTCAGCATTTCCGAGGGATTTTTCCCTCGGAATTAAGAAAAAATCCCTCGGTTTTGGTCAAACCGAGGGAAAAATTCCCTCGAAAAAACCTTCCTCGGAAATCAGTTGCGAGGGAAATAAATCCCTCGGAATTACAAAACCGAGGGAATTCCGAGGGATTGTTTCCCTCGGAACCATTACCGGACAATCCCTCAGAAATCCGAGGGAAATCCGAGGGAACATTTCCCTCGAAATACTTCAATTTCCGAGGGAATAAAATCCCTCGGAATTCCGAGGGATTTACATTCCCTCGGAAATCCGAGGGATTATATTCCCTCGGAAATTGAAAAAATCCGATGGAATATATTTCCCTCGGACTTCCGAGGGAGTCCCATTCCCTCGGATTTTTCAAAATTCCGAGGGAACTTTCCCTCGGTATTTTTAATTTTTTAATTTTTTATATTAATTTTTATTAATTTTTAATTTTTTGTTTTAATTTTAATTCTTATTTAATTATTAAAATTCCCAAAAAATTGAAAAAAGCAATTAAAGAAAAGTCAAAGAAATAAATCAATTATAATAAAAAAAATATTTGAAAATTTATGAATTACATGCGTTCGATCGAAACAGTAACAAAGTTTATTAGATAAATAAAAGTGTTCTATGGATGGGGAGGGGGAAACTGCTGCTGCTGCTGATAGGGAGCGGGGAAC
>BMAC01000419.1:152913-166430 GCA_014905375.1 Phtheirospermum japonicum | reverse complement strand
AACTCGGTCATTTAGCTCTCTCATAGTGGTCGTCATGCGCGTAATGGTGCTCGCGCTCGTATCTCCTTCCGAAATTATTTTGCTCGTAACCATGATCTTGATTCCCCAACCAATCATTCACGTGCCCTTGATTGTTAGCATAAGCGTTATGCTGCAGAAAATCTTCGTTCCTAATTGCCACGTTCTCGATGTTGTGTTGGCGAATAGCATTGTTGTTCATCTCTTCGTTGTGCCTCATATCCGCCATGTTGGTTTGGTGACCGATTATGTGTTGCTGCTGGTCGACTCCCTCGTTTCTCCCACATCTTGTCTCGCAATAATGGGGCATGGTGGTGATCTCGGTGGTGAATCGCCGTTTCGAATCGGATTTTCTTCTAACATAATGTCGGAAGCTTGATCACAAGCGAAATCAGTTGCTGTTGAGGAATCGTCCTCGGGAATAAAAACGGGTCTTGGTCTCGGTGGATTTGAACGGTGGATGTTGTCAATGAATGGTACAAGGTCGCGTTGAAGTGATCGCCTTCCTTGCATAAACTCAAAAATACATCAACGTACCAAATGGCAAAGACCAAGTAAAAATAAAAATAAACTAATAAATCAAAAAGAAAATAAAACGAAAAACATCTTTAATTCCTACTCGTTGCTTCCCCGGCAACGGCGCCAAATTTTTGATCCAAACTTTTGTGCACCTATTTTTATTAATTAATTTAAAAGCACGTTAGTTTACTCGCAAGTGTACGAGGAAGCAGCTGTTCGGTCTTTCGGATGTTTTTCTCAATTTACAAATTAAAGTAAAATACATGTACAATTGGGTTTTTAAAAGAGATTGAATTGATCATTATGAACTAAAGATATAATTAAACTAAAACTAATTAAACTAATTACTTTAAACTAGATTATCAACTACAAGCAATAATTTAAGCTATCAATAATACGCAACCATAAATTAAACCTAATTAACGAATCTAAGAGCATGAGCATAAGAAATTACCACTAAGCAACGAATCATAAGAATCTAAGATTAACGAATAACTAAGCATAAATAACTCGCATAAATAAACTAAATTAACCAATATCCAATATCCAAGCATAAAACGATAAAGCTAATTAAACTAGAATTAACTAAGAGATTAACTAAGAATTAAACTAACAATTAAACTAGAAATTAACTACTAAATTAACTAAGAGTTTAGAAAACTTATTGGAACTACTAAAAGCARTRARAAGCTCCAGCTATTCCGGAGTTGCACGTCGATCTTGGGCGAATATTGAATCCCGAACGCGAATTCGATGTTTTGGACGCGTTGTTCTTTGATCCTTGATCTACGTCTTCAAATCTCGTTATGAGATGTGGGATTATTGTTATTGTAGGATAAGATACCCTAGGTGGTCATGTGTCCTCTTAAAAATCCGAAATAAGGAGGGTTTATATAGATATTACAAGTCTTGGCGCACAAGAAGCCCTAAAATCCGAATTCTGGGCCGTCGCGTCGACGTAGCGTCGACTGACGCGCGCTGGTACTCGGCGTCGGTGCTGCCTGGGCGTGCGCGTCGGCTGGGCGGGTGCGTCGACTAATGCGGTCATGGATCGACGCTTCAGCAAGTTGCATCGACGCTGCGTTGGTCGACGCGTCTTCAATCGACGCTTCAGCAAGTTGCGTCGACGCTGCGTCGGTCGACGCGTCTTCAATAGACGCTTCAGAACATAGCGTCGGCAGTGCATCGGCCTTGCGTTGACTGATGCGGGTCATGGCTCGCATCGACGGGGCGTCGACGGCCGTGTCAGTCGACACGACAGAGCGTCCGTCTCTCGATCTTTTGCTACTCGTTTCGCCAGAAAGCTCGTTCTTCTAATAAGTCGGAACTATTTGCATCAATTACGATTAAAATATGGTAAAATAAGTCGGAACTATAAAAATACGGAATTAAGCTTAAATCGTCCAACTTATACCCAAAAAAAAATAGAAAAACGAACTAATAAACTAATAAAAATAAGGACAAATCTACTCTAATCATTAAGCGTGTTGGGACGATTTCTCCCTTTTCATTCTCCACTATTGTGATGCCCCCTTTCTTCGGAACAACGTGTACCGGGCTAACCCACTCGCTATCGGAGACAACATATATGATCCCTTCTTCGATCAACTTGAAAATATCCTTCTTGACCACCTCTTTGAGCATAGGGTTTAAATGTCGTTGTCCCTCTCGTATCGGTTTCGCTCCTTCTTCAAGATCGATCCGGTGCATGCATGTGACCGGGCTTATCCCCTTGATATCACCGATACTCCATCCTATCGCTTGCTTGTACTTTTTAAGAACCTCGATGAGTTCTCTTTCTTCATGTTCTGCCAACTCCGCAAATATAATTACGGGCTTCCTCTCGTTCGACTCAAGAAACACGTATTTCAGGTGGATTAGAAGAAGTTTTAGTTCCAACTTGGGCTCCAAGGTGGGCCCAATGGTTTGCTTGATCATGGGTGCCTCATTAATCTCGAAAAGAGTGACCACCCCCTCCGTGTTTGAATCAAAACCGTCGTCCTCGGCGTCATCATTCTCGACTGGTACAACACCAAATAATTCGCTCACACATTGGTCCACCGAATCAAGGTAAGAGCAATCGGGACCAATCATTGGTGATGGAATATTTTGTATATCTTTGAGTGAAAACATCACTGATTCCCCTAGTACGGACAGTGTCATCTTTCCTCTTCCCACATCGATCAATGTGTGTAATGTTGCCATGAAAGGTCTGCCCAATAGAATAGTGTGCTCCTTGCTTGCTGCATCCACTTCTCCGACATCTAGTATTACAAAGTCCACGGGGACTACCAAGGATCCAACCTCCACTAGAACGTCCTCGACCACTCCCAATGGATATCGTAATGAACGATCAGCCAATTGAAGCCGTAAGCTCATTGGCTTCATTCTCCCAAGGTTGAATTACTTGTACAGGGCAAAGGGCATCAAATTGATTCCCGCCCCTAAGTCAAGCATTCCACGCGCTCTTTGCCCATCTCCAAGGGTGATTGTGATGCAAAAACTCCCTGGATCTTTTGCCTTCAGTGGCAGCGTCTGGTGGAAAATTGTGCTCACTTCCTTGGATAAAATCATCCGTTCATTTCCTTCCAATTTCCTCTCCTTTGACGCAAGTTCCTTAAAAAACTTTACGTAAGCCGGCATAGCTTTGATCACATCGAAAAGTGGGAGGTTCACGTCCTTCAACATATTGTAAAGTTCAATGAACTTTTTGCCTTCTCTTGCTGGTTTGAGACGATTGGGAAACGGTATGGCGTCCTTTATTACACGTTGTGGTCTTTGTTCCTCTTCAGCTCTCTTGTCCGACCGGTCAGTCTTATTTGTCTGATCGGTAGAAACCTCCTATCCTCTACTCTGATCGGACCCTGGATTGGTGTGGTCGGACAAAACTTTCTGGTCTCCAGTCCGATCAGTTTGCTTCTCAGTTCGATCGGTCAAAACCTTCTGGGCTCCAGTCCGACTTGTCGTCTTGGTAGTCCGATCGGTCAAGTCCTTGGCTGCGTCTTTCTAATCTGCTTCGGCACATTTCGGTTGAAAGGCTCCCTTCAATGATCCTGGAACATATGGATTACTTGATTTGTGAATTTCACCCAATGTTCCTCCTTCACCATTTGAACTTGACTCTTGTTCATCTCGTGTATCCATTGTCTGCTCGACCCTCTCGGCTTCTTGTACTCCGTTATCGACTTTCTTCCCACCTCGTAACACATACACCGCCATTGATTGCTCGGGTTGGCTAGGTAGATTTCCCGGATCACTCGTCGTTTTTGCCATAGAAGCCGAGAGTTGCCCTATCATTATCTATAGCTTCTCCAGTTGATTCCTTATCCGCTTGCCTTCCTCGATTGTACGAAGTGTTTCCTCCTGATTACGTAGAGTCTCGTGCTTTAGTTGTTGACACCATAATCTTAGTTCGTCGTCGGGGTTAATCGGGAGTGGCATTTGCTGCTGTTGTGGCGCTTGCTGAAATTATTGTTGCTGTGCCTGTTGGTATTGCGGTTGTGGTGCTTGTTGATATTGTTGCTGTGGTGCCTGATATTGTTTCGGAGGGTATTGAGAATAGTTGCCTTGCCCCTTATTTTGATAAGAGTTTTGGCCACTCGGTTCTCCTTGGCTCTTATTCGGAAATTGTCGTAGTTCCGAGGATTTAGAATTGGGCATGTAGTTTGAGCTCTTTGGAACGTAGCTTGAACTTGAGTTATACTGCCCGGTAAACTTCTTCACATACTTATCATTGGGTTGATATTTTTGGATGGCATCAACCTCCCCTTCCTCTTCGTCGTCAAATACCACATTACAAGTATCCATTTCATGTCCCACTGCCCCACATTTTTCGCACATCTTAGGCGGAGGTGTCGAAGGTTCCTCCTCCCCCTTCATCTTGCTTGTTAATAGTGCGACTTGCTTTGTTAGTACCTCGATTTGAATTGTTGGGACTTTGTACCTCCTCGGTCGGAAGCTCGTTTGTTGCGATTTTTCGCTCATGTGCTCGAATAAGTCCCAAGCTTCCGTGGCGGTCAATTCACCAAAATCTCCGGCTTTCACCTCTACTTGCTGTTTGTAAACCGGAAATAGCCCTTCATGGAAGTAATTATTGACCATCTCGGCGCTATTATTGTGGTGTGAGCATTTTTGTAAGAGTCCTTTATATCGCTCCCATGCATCGTAGAACGATTCCCCCTCTATTTGTTCGAAATTTGTGATCTCTCTTCGCAACTTGGCAGTTGTTTGAGCAGAGTAGAATCTACTCACAAACTTCTTGTACACCATCTCCCAATTAGTCAAGGAATTGGGCTGCAACGACAAAAGCCAATGGTTCGCTTTGTCCTTCAGAGTAGTAGGGAAGCATTTCATCCTCAATTGATCTTCATGCAATCCTAGATGCGGAATTCTGCCCACCACGAGGTAAAATTCTTGAATGAAATTCAATGGATCTTCATTGAGTATGCCGTGAAAGGTAGGAAGTTGATTTACACTGCTCGCCTTCAAATCATAGTCTCTTGCCATGGGGCCTAAGACTATTGCACTGCTGTATGAACCAATCGTGGGAAAAAAGAGATCTCCTTGACGGCGTTCGTTAGGGTATCGACGCTCTCTCCTTCCTCCGAAGTTAGCTCGTGCGCCATAGTTTCTTTCCTCCCCATACTCTTCGTAATACCCATAATCACGCTCCTCCTCGTAATTCCCACGATCATTATATCCATCGTTTCGAGAGTTCTCCCTCTTCGAAGCATTGAACGGACATCCCTCCCTCCTATTTTGATTGTGGTTCGGTTCTCGTTCGAAATCCTCATGCCTTTGGTGGTTTCGTTGGTTTTTTTGGGGCTCGGGCCTGCTATGGCCACCACTGTTCTGATCGAACTCTCTATTTGCTAGATTGTTATAAGCTCGAGCTTCTTCACGGTTCTGAAATCGTTGAGGAGGTTGTTGGTAAGTAGGGTTCTCTTGCATCATGATTTGATGATCACCCCTCGGTTGTTGCTCCCCGTTGTTAACTTGGTTTGGCTCTCTTGGTTCCTCGCCATGGAGTAGAGGTGGATTTATTGGCTCTTCGTCTTCGTTATTATCCATTTGCTCTTGTACGTGCACATCGTCAACGGGTGTCACTCCATATGGATAATCGCGAGGAGGGTTTGGGTGTTTCGTACCCTCCCTCGTCCTCCATTCATTCTTCCTCGTCCTCCGAAAGGTAGATTCTTTGCCATGTTGGTTGAACTTTCTTCCAAAAGATTCCCTTCGGTCGAAGGAAATAGTTGTCTTGGTCTCGACACGCGTTCGATGCTATTGATGAATGGGGTAAACTCTCCTCCAAGGCTTCATCGACCTTGCATAAACAACAAACAATCACCGCATCGAGTGGCAAATAATAAACATTATACAATTTACGACTTATAAGCAATAACACAAATAAACATCTTTAACACCTTTACCATTCCCCGGCAACGGCGCCAAATTTTGAGCCGAACTTTTGTGTTCCTTTTAAAATTAAATTCCGATTAACAAATACGCATCTACATTTTGAAAGGGTTTTAGTTTGCCCGCAAGAGAACGGGGTCACTTGTAGACTGATGAGTCAACTCGGGTCGGTCTCTCGAGGAATGGGAATCGGATTTAACGATGTTTATTATACTAATATCACAATTCTATCTAAAAACACACGGTCAAATGGGGTTTTTGGAAAGATTCAGTTTTGCTAAGTAAATTGAGAACTCCTTGTCTCGAGGGTGTCAACCTCTTGACAAGAGATTAAAATAGCGAAAAGGTGTTTAACCGAGCAAGAGTTTTTCCTAATTAGACCAACTACCATAAACATGGAAATGCTTCAGCTATAACAATCCTAATGTTTCAACATATAGAATAACACCAACGGGTAACAAACGCGAATACATTAAATTCACCCTTCAATAAACTAACAACATAATATCCAAAGTAATCGTTCACCTTAGTACTAACAATATCAAATATAATAACATAATTCCCAAAGACTCAAAGTTATTATTCCAAATCACCAACACTTGAACATCTATCTAACAAGACATTATCTAATCAAACCATCAATTGTTCAAGATTAAAATCAAACCAAACTACTCTAAGAATGATTAAGAATATGAGTTCAGAAATTACTAGTCGTCGAACTAGGTTCAACGAGTGATGATGACAAACCACAAAACCCTCTGAATTAAACGCGTAGAATCCTCGGGCTTGTCACGAACCTAGAACCTTAGCCACGAACCCAGAACCTTAACCACGAACGAAAATTGCTGCGAACCAAACCTTGATACGGCGTTGCACAAATTTATCTAGAGGTATGAGAGATGTGTCAAATCTCTCAACCTTTGAGTGTTCTTTGTGTATGTATCCCTCTCTTCCAGCCTCCGGGACTGAATATGCTAACCCTAGCTGCCTCTGCAGTTTTAAACATATTTTCAGCCGTTTCGTAACTGAGAATTCCCAGAAATCTGCATTCGTAATGCTCTTGTCCGACCGGTCATACGCCTTGTCCGATCGGACGAAAGCTACTGTACTCGGGTCCGCTCGGTGCGCCATCTTTCCCGGTCGGTGTGCATGTTAACAGTTGCACCGATCGGATACATGAGCTGTCCGATCGGTGTGTGTCCTTTTGGGCTACTTGTGAGTGTCTCTCCTTCAATCTCCGTGCTTTGAATCCACCGGACACTCTAGCTGTATGAGAAAATCACAGAATTATTCTCGTTTAGACCATTATTGATCAATAAGTTGGAAAATTAAGTAAAGAGACAAAAAATGCAAAATGATGCAATTCAACTCATTCTTATCCCGAAAAAGAAAATAAAAAGACTAAAATAAGACTCAATTATGTACAAATTCGTAACAAAAACGTACGAATCATTATGTTTTGTGATTAATTTCATAGATTGAAACTTAATTGCGCTAAATTTTCTTTATCAGTAGTAGAACAAGCTGAAGAACGCCAGCAAAAGGACGCATTTAAGGATGCTCAATTTGAAGAATTGGAATGACAAGAAGAAAACGAGATTTTCGGCGAAGAAGTAGCGAATTTTCGAAGGCTACGGTTACCCTTACTGTTACCCTTACTGTAGACTGCTACCGTAGACCATACCATAGAAGGAGGACAGAGGGCATTACGGTTGGTCCTACGGTTACTTGTAACCGTAGACGGTCCCAGGAACCGACCTGTGTGACTTGCGGCCCAAGATACGCGATTTCTTTATAAACCACTCATTAATCCGAGTTATGTGTGTGTTACCAACCCTAAAAACTTTCCAAAAACATAATCCTAGGGTTTGGAGTCGGATTTCTAACACAAAAAATGCTGAGATCGAAGAGAAAATTAAGGATTCGACGAAAACGCGTTCCGGAGCCCGTTCGACGCCGCCAATCCATTTTCGCCCGTTTTTCAACGTGTCTCTGTGGAGAAGTCGAAGTTCTTACTGCATTTACGAGATTTAATAAGTTCATATTCCTTTTTCTTGTTTTCCTAGTTTTAATCTTAGTTTTTATGCTTTGGATATTATTTTAAGTTCATGTTTTTGTTTTTGATTTCGATTTTCACTGAACGTAATACGTTATTAGTTTTATGTTTTAATTCAGTTTTTATTATATATGCTTTGATTTTGGAAGACTCGAATTGGTTGTTGATGTTCATGCGATCTAGTTATGTTACTTTACTCATTTTTAAGCTTCAAGTTTTCGTTTAATTCATGTTCGTTAACTTCATGCATGCGTTTAAAGTTGTTGATTGAGATTTTGATTATGTTGATGTTAATTGGTTAGATCTAATGGGTTTAGAGCCTAGATTCATCGTGAACCATCAATTGGGTTATCCCAAGAGATCGTGGAAACGAATCGAAGCTCTAGAGCCCAAGTTTATTAAATCGTTTTAAATTCTTTTAATTACTAAATTCAATTAATTTTGGTTTAAATAATTTTTAGTTCTTAAAATAATCAAAGTAATTTAAATTTAATTTAATTGTTTTAATTTAACTGATTTCTAGTTTTTAAATCAATCAACTCAAAACTTGATCGCGTGTTTAGATTAGTATTTTTCTTGTTTTCTTGTTCGTAAAATCAAACACCAAAATAGCTTCCGATTGGCTTTCCTCGAGAGATCGACTCGTGTACAACTTATCACCTACAATAGCTCCGTTCTCTTGTGGACGAGTTTTTTAATTTAAATAAAAAAATAGGTGTAAAAAGTTTGGATCAAGCTGCCAAATAGAAAAAGCCAGAGGATGAACTTTTTGCCTGAAAAAGGGAAAAGAATAGTTGGGTGGTAGGGATAATTCCCGAAAACTAGGCGGCCAGGTGGAATCCTACCATTATCCTGAAAGCATTCGGCACAAACTGGTGTACCAGAATTTGGTACATTCGAGAGAGGGACGGGATGAATGGATGAACCTGAAGGCTCAATTCTGCTTGGAATTGATCGATGAAGAAGTTAGATGATTTGGGGGAGGTTGAGATGCCCGTTTGCCAGGCGCAAGGTTGGTAAAGGAAAAGTCGTCTGAGATTAGAAATCGTGACTAGATTTCCCGAAGGGTATGGTTGCTGATGGTAGATGATATGTTGTCAGCGCTGTCGCCGGGAGGCGGCGAAGGTTGCCGACCACCCCGTGCGGAGGCTGAAGAAGTTGAGGAAGAAGATAGATTGAAGGAAGAAGAGGGGGTAGGTGATGCCGGAGTAGACATAAATAAAAATCGAGAAAGAAAAGAAGTAAGGAAGTACCTGGTTTTTCTGGGATAAGAACGTCCTAGCCGGAGAAGAAATGCTTGGGATTCTCGGGGAAAGGACAAACGCTCGAGGAAGGAGAATGAGGTTGAAAAATGAACCACGAAAGTATAATGAAAGGGATAAAATTTGAATGTATTTATTGGAAAAGGTAAAAGATTTGATGAGATTCACGCATTTAATGCGTGTCAGAGGTGCTGTACCCGAAAAGGCATGACAAAGATCTCAACCGTCGAAAGCGGAATATCAGACACTACGGATCATCCTTGAGTATATGACCCAAATTTAAAAGGTGGATTCAGCGGGATCCGTGCGCAGTAGCGGAGAATTCGGAAAGACGTGTTGGGAACCTCAACCGCCTATGACAAAACCCTATATTTCGAAGGTCATCCCAACCACTCAAGGGGGGGACTGGTTGGTCCGACCTGAATATGACGGACCTGAGAAAGGCCTTGATTGGGATGACCTGAGCTGTTGACCTGAGTTGGTAGATGTTGACCACATGGCCTGGTCAAGGAGTGTTTGGTGCGAGCTGAAATACGTGGCATGAGGAGAGAAGGATTGAAGAGCACGACCTGACTAGGACTATCCTGGTCTTAGTTGGGGCCCTGATTAAGGAATTAAGAAAGTCAGGATAGGAATAGAGAAGACCCCTGTGGGGCAGAGCTGACCTGTGTACCAGAAGGAAGCTTTCAGGTTAGGTTAGCCCATGTAACGACCCTAGATTCATGGGTTTTGTTTCCGAGATTCCGTAGAAGGGCCCCAAGGGGAGAGCTGACCTGTGTACTGGAAGGAAGCTTCCAGGTCAGGTCAGCCCATATAACGGACCCAGATTTGCGGGTTTTCTGTGTCTGAGATCCCGAAAGAGGTCCCTACTGGGCGAAAACTATATATATCTCAGCTTTAAGGCTGGAGGAGGTATGATTCTCCCAGCTAACTTCTTTTGCTTTAGATTATTCCGATCCAAACGCTTACTGACTTAAGCATCGGAGAGGTTTCCACTGGAAAACCCCGGGTGGTCCTTTCTAACGTGTTTTTGTGTATAGCAGGTCGGGAGATTCTCAAGCAGAGGTGCAGTTTCTTAGTGATCAGTATTTTCGGGTGAAACATTTTTAACTCCCAGAGAATTATTATTTATGTACATGGGAGTCAGGTCGAGGCTTCTTCACCTCATGTCATTTCCAGCAACTTCGTTTTCCCTAATCTAACTCCACCGGTGAATAAAACTTGCACCTACAATATATTATACAGACCAATTAATAAAGTGTACATAATTGCTGCATAATACATTTACCTCTAGACAATGCCTCTTCTCCTATACATAAATCTAGATCCACCATCACACCCGCACTATGCTGCCCAAGCCAATTGCTGCCCTTGGTCGATTCGGGCCGGGCCTTGTGAATTGAACTTTTTTGTACTTACTTTTGTGTAGAAAACTTCGTCTGCAAGAGAACGGAGCAGTTGTAAGTGATAAGTCTGACTCGAGTTGAATCTCTCGAGGAATGACAATCAGAGTTAAAATGTTCGTTTAAACACAATATATCAAATCACACGATCAATAAAGTTGGTGGTTTGTTTTGTTTTAAAAACTAAAAATAATCGATCAACACAACTATAAAATTGAACAAAACATGTTATTGAAAAATCTAATATATCTAATACGTTCGATGACATGAGAATTAAACATAACAAAAAGGAATGAATGAATAATAAAAACGACCAAAGGTGTTCGATCAAATTATTAAGAGCCAAATAGTAATGAAATTCACTAACACCTAAACCAAGACAAATCAAAATCAAGATTGAATAAATGAGAAATCATCGAAGACATTCACCAAATAAATTCATAAACAAATGCAAACAAAATTATCACTAAAGCGTCCGAACAAATGGGACCCAAAATCAACGCAAGTAATATTATGAAAATCAATATTAATTTTAAGTATGAAACTCTAGAACTTACCCAAGCGTATTATTAATACGAACTGCAGAAAAATAAATCAAAGAGCTATCGACGAGCTGAGTTCTTGATCTCCAAACACCAGATCGTTCGAAAACACGAATCAAAAGTAACAAATATAAAGAATAATCAAGCAAGAAAGAAAGAGAAACTCAAAAGTTTAAAAACGTGGAAAACTAGGTTTAGAATAAATAAGTCTTCAGTTTTGGTTGGGTCTGTTCCTCAGCTGAAGAGTGACGATGCTTAAATAGCGCAGGATGAGGAGGGTGTCGTGGTAATTTTGCATGAAATGAAGACCATCGATTTGCGTTGATCGATGGTGTTTATGGCATCGTTCTCCATCGACACTAGTGGCTGGTTGATGGTGACGCGTGGATCTTGGCGCTGATCGACTAAGGTTGTCGATTCAGCTTGTAGGTGTGGGTCTATCACTTATCGACGGGTGCGTCGATCGATAGTTGCTGGAGTGTCTCGCCATTTCGATCGATTAAGTATTTTGATGTGGGGCATCGGCACTGCGTTAACGACGTGTTGATTTCAGGTCGACTGATGCCAGCTTTGCGAGTCTGTGTCCAATTTTTCTTGTCCTAAACTGGTCATAACTCACGGGAACGCGCGTGGCTTCGCTCGGAAAACTGAAACAGACACAAAGACCAAATTAGAATGAATACTAATAAAAGACGAGAGAAAAGGTTTTAAATGGGATATAAACGACACGACCTACAAAATACTAAAAAGAAGAAAAATGAGAGAAGACACGACCTAACACCCGCTATAACACATAAAATAAAATGTAAAAATACACGAAAATCACACACAAATATATACAAATAAACTCCCCCACATTTAGCTTTTTGCTTGTCCTCAAGCAAAACCAAATCTAGACATAGACAAGAAAAAGCTAGCCACCCGATGAACTAACAACTAATGCATTCAAGTGATTCGATGAGTTAATGCATTAAATAGATTGGGAACTTAACTAGATTGACGACACGATACGTTGAGATAAGAAATCTAGGATTTCTTCCGAATGCCTAAAAGTAATGTGTTGCCCTTCGTGTACGTCCCCCATCCATGTCTCGGCCAAAGTCTATTCACGCTCAAACCACTAAGTCGGCACCCGACTAACGCAGTCATATATACACCTCTTTAATAATAAGATCTAATAAGTACAAATAAAAATGCGTACAAAGGTTGCACGAATTATTATAAATACTTCACTTGTACACGGATTTCTCTTCTAGTACTTTTTTTGAGTACCCATAAAGGTGAGGTACTAAACGAGCACGATATTTACAATACAAAAATGAGAGTCCATTGACTCCAATCTTATTTTGCTAAATTCAACTTAATATATCTTTCGATACGCACATTGAGTTTTTAACGTCTCCAAAAAAAAAATTACACAAATTCCTATAGAGGGTATTTGAAAATGGGGCTAGTAGAGAGTATTCGACTCTTAGAACAAAACATGAATAGAACAATGAACAAAACACTTCACAAGTTCTTTACACTTCATTCCCCACAATTAGACTAATGTTGAACGAATGTCTAAACAACTTAACCAAAGCATCTAACCTCGTCACTTCGTCAAGGTTCCAACCAAAGTAAATACACACAACTCCAATCAAATACACAAGCAAACATACGAAAGAGTTAACTAATCAAGGACAACCCACCCACCCACCCCCCACCCCCCCACCCCCCCACACACACCACACTTAAAACTATACAATGTCCACATTGAAAAATAAAACAAATCAAAGTACGATAAAAGGAAAGAGAGAGAGAAACATACCTATGGTGGTGCTTGTGGTGATGAGTCGAGCGTCAAAGAACATCCAATGGGCTTTGAAGTCCAGAGGAGCCTGTAAGAAAAGAAAATAGAAACACACAAGGAAAATAGAAAAGTTAGTTAGTTATTATTTTTTTTTTGTTAAAACTCGGCGGAAGGAATGTCATCAAGATCTATATCCGGCTGGGAATCGGTCGCCATGAGAGGGTGCGACTTTGGTGAAATTCTCCTCGAGTCGAGAGAGATGGGATTTTAGCTTCCGAAAGTTTCAACGATTGTTTTCATGATTATTATCGATCTTCTTATCGATAAGCTGGAGCTTCCCGAACATTCTCATTTGAAAGTCCCGATTCTCCTCAAAAAACTGATTACAATCAAGGTTCGGGCCGAATTAGTTTGTGGGGCCGCCTCCCTCGTTCTCATCATTGCGTCGAGACAAGGATCCACCTTGGCCAGAGTTATGGGTGCGAGTCGTTGTGCTGCGTGGGCCGTCGG
>BMAC01000419.1:119430-150039 GCA_014905375.1 Phtheirospermum japonicum | reverse complement strand
CCGACGGCCCACGCAGCACAACGACTCGCACCCATAACTCTGGCCAAGGTGGATCCTTGTCTCGACGCAATGATGAGAACGAGGGAGGCGGCCCCACAAACTAATTCGGCCCGAACCTTGATTGTAATCAGTTTTTTGAGGAGAATCGGGACTTTCAAATGAGAATGTTCGGGAAGCTCCAGCTTATCGATAAGAAGATCGATAATAATCATGAAAACAATCGTTGAAACTTTCGGAAGCTAAAATCCCATCTCTCTCGACTCGAGGAGAATTTCACCAAAGTCGCACCCTCTCATGGCGACCGATTCCCAGCCGGATATAGATCTTGATGACATTCCTTCCGCCGAGTTTTAACAAAAAAAAAATAATAACTAACTAACTTTTCTATTTTCCTTGTGTGTTTCTATTTTCTTTTCTTACAGGCTCCTCTGGACTTCAAAGCCCATTGGATGTTCTTTGACGCTCGACTCATCACCACAAGCACCACCATAGGTATGTTTCTCTCTCTCTTTCCTTTTATCGTACTTTGATTTGTTTTATTTTTCAATGTGGACATTGTATAGTTTTAAGTGTGGTGTGTGTGGGGGGGTGGGGGGGTGGGGGGTGGGTGGGTGGGTTGTCCTTGATTAGTTAACGACAAGTGGGACCACTTGTCAGAATTGGTTGCGTAACGGTCCGTGATTCTCGGCATGTGCTCCTAAGATCCCGGCTGGGGTCCCCACTAGGAAAACTATAAATACCTCAGCACCAAGGTTGAGAGAGGTATGTCATTCTCTTGAGCATTCTTGCTTTCTTTCTGGAAAACACTTCAAACGCTTACTGACTTAAGCATCGGAGAGGTTTCCACCTGAAAATCATCGGTGGTTCTTTCTAACTTGTGTTTGTGGTGCAGATCAGGCGGGTGTTCAAGGTTTTATGCGTTCTCAACCGTTGCCCATTTTTGGGCTGAAACAATTGGCGCAGTCTGTGGGAATCCGATCAAGCTAAAGCGTGAGGTTTTCTGTTTATTTTATGGCTTCAGACGGTTTATGGAGGAACCTGGTGGGAGAGCTCGGGGGAACCCCTAGTTCCTCTGCGCCATGGGGAATGCCCAGGTTGACCGATACGTCGACGATGGGGCCAGAAGAGACAGCACCGCCGGCAGCGGCCGCGCCAGGCGCTACGCCGCCCCCGCTCGGTAGATCTACTACTGGTGGTTCATTTAATGAGTCTTTTATCTTGCAGCTCTCGGAGCTTATCGGAAAAGCCGTGGAGACGGCGGTGGAAAAGAAGTTTGCAGAGATGTCGGCACCGCCATCCAACACACCACCGACACGAACCGTCCCGGTGGCCGGAACTGAACCATTACGAGACCAGCGCACGGATCGGACTCCTCTGCAGGACAGAGAAGAGAACTTCTCCACCTCCGATAGTGAGACCTCAAGCCAGGATATTCCAGGCCTAGCTGAGCAGATGCAGAGCCTGCAAAAAGAGGTGCGGGAGTTTAAGAAAAAGATGACAAGCACTAGCACAATCCCAATACGGCGAGGTACCCCGTTCACGGAAGAGGTGATGCTCGACGAAGTGTCGGCCTCGTACCGGTCTTTGGGTTTTGAATATAATGGGACCACAGATCTGTGGGACCATTTGAGTAGATTTGAAATTGCGGCAGCCGTACATAAATTTTCAGATGCGGTCATGTGTCGGGTGTTCCCGATGACTTTTACTAAATCAGCTCAGCTCTGGTTCAGCCAGCTTCCGCCGAGATCTATCAGTAACTTTGACGAACTCAGCTCGGCCTTTTTGCACCAGTTCACGAGCTGTAGAAAGTATCAGAAAATGCCCCTTGAGCTTTTCAGTTTGAAGCAGAAAGAGAATGAGAGCCTCCGTGCCTACATCAATAGGTTTACAACCGCTAAGTTAGAGGTGCCCTCTGCCTCTGAAGAGCTCTTGGTGAACGCTCTGGCATAGGGTTTGAGAAGAGGAGAATTCTTTCAGTCATTGGTTGTTAAACCAGCGGTGAAGTTTGGAGAGCTTTTGGAGCGAGCTGAGAAGTATATCCACTTGGAGGAGGCCTTGAAGATCAAGGACGAGGGAGAGAGGAAAAGAGAGAGGCATGATCGCGAGGAGAGAGGAGCTGTGAAAAATCTTAGACCAGACCTGCCTGGAGGGAGGCCTCGCTTTGATAGATACACTCCTTTGGCAACTCCACAGGGTGAAATCTTGCAGGCAATTGAGAAGCATCCAGACCTGAAATGGCCGAAGACCTACTCGCAGAGGCCCAGGAAAGAAAGATCTGATCATTTCTGTCGTTTCCACAATGAGTACGGGCATGATACTGACCAGTGCACGCATATGAAAGACGACTTGGAGAGAATGGTTCAGGATGGACATTTGAAGGAGTATGTTCGGATGAGGAGAGAAGAAGCCAGGTCTGGCAGCAAGAATCAGGACCGGTCCTTGTCGGTTAAGGGAGACCAGGATAGGGTGCGAACTGGAGTAAGAAGATCTGATCACGCCCAGGTCATCCATGGAGAAATCCAGATGATTACCGGAGGAGAGCTGGAGGAGCATTCTAAGCAGACACAGCACAGTTATGTCAGAGCTGCAAAAGACTTAGTTCGAAAATCACGTGACGTGGGACAAATGACCTCCACCCCTAACATCTATTTCGTGTCAGAAGATAGTGATGGCATTTTAGCCCCACACATGGATGCTCTGGTTATAACTCCAACCATCGCTAATAATGTCCGGAGAATTTTCGTGGATACTAGAAATTCCGCCGACATTTTGTTTTATGATTGCTTTAGGCAGTTGAAATTGGACGTTGAGTTGGAAGAGGTCACCACCTCCCTAGTTGGATTTGCAGGGGGAGACCTGAAGCCCATGGGAGTGGTAAGGCTCCTCGTGACGTTGGGAGAGGAGCCGTATAGGGTGACAAGAACGGTGCATTTCTTGGTGGTGGACGCACCCTCCTCTTATAATGTCATGTTGGTCCGACCATCCCTGAGCCAGTTCCAGGCTGTCATATCTGTCTTTCATATGAAGATGAAGTTCCCGGCGGAAGATGGAACGGGAGAGGTCAGGGGTGACCAATATGCCTCACGACAGACCTATGTGGAGTGCATCAAGAGGAATGCGGAGGAAGAAAGACAGAGCAAAAGGGCTATAGTAGAGCCGCCAAAAACAGATCTGGTTAGTAGAGAGGAAGGGCTGATGATGGTCGAGGTAATCCAAGGGGATGAAAGCCGGGTCCTTCGAGTAGGGACGACTCTCAGTCCGAAAATTTTGACAGACCTAGTTGTGCTGTTGAGAAGCAGCTTTGATGTTTTTGCTTGGTCTCCACAAGACCTGACAGGGATCGACCCAGAGGTGGCAGAGCACCGCCTCAACATCAGCTCGGACGCAAAGCCGGTAAAGCAAAAGAAATGCAATTTTGGGCCCGAGAAGGAGGCTTTCATAGAAGCTGAGGTGGAAAAATTGTTAAGGGCTAAGCACATCCAGGAAATACAATTCCCTGAATGGCTTTCCAATGCTGTCCTGGTTCCCAAGACTCAGGAGGATTGGCGCATGTGTATCGACTTCAGGGACCTCAACCGCGCTTGCCTGAAAGATCACTACCCCTTACCTAGAATTGACCAGCTCATCGACTCTACTGCTGGATGTGAGCTCTTGATTATGATGGATGCATCCCAGGGGTATCACCAGATTAGATTAGCAGAAGATGATTGGAAGCGGGTCAGCTTTATTACCCCGAAGGGGACATATTGCTATGTTGTGATGCCTTTTGGTTTGAAAAATGCAGGGGCCACTTATCAACGTTTGGTTGATAAAATGTTTAAGAACCAACTTGGGCGAAATATGGAAGTTTATGTGGACGATATGCTGGTCAAGAGCGTAAAAGCAACGTTGCACGTGGAGGACCTGCGAGAGACCTTCGATACTCTGCAACGGTACAGGATGAAGCTTAATCCCAAGAAATGCGCGTTCGGGGTTAGAGCTGGTAAATTCCTGGGCTACATGGTCACAGAAAAGGGTATCGAGGCAAATCCCGAGAAGGTCAGAGCAATGCTAGCACTAATCGGGAATGCCCGTAAGTTGCGGCCGTATTTTCTCTCTCATGGAGTAATTGTGCGAACTAACCTCCCACTGAAAGCCATAATGGACAAACCAGAGGCATCTGGGAGGCTCGTCAAGTGGATAATAGAGCTCAGCGAGTTTGACATCACATTCAAGGTTAGGACAGCAATAAAAGCCCAGGCCTTAGCCGATTTTATGCAGGAAATGACCGGTCCTCCTAGTACATTGAAAGAATGGACCATTTTTACAGATGGCTCAGTCTGTAACCATGGTTGTGGAGCCGGTATCGTCTTGATAGACCCAGCAGGTGTGTTGACTGAATTTGCTGTACGCTTGAATCATGCATTTTCCAATAACGCCGCTGAATACGAGGCCCTCCTACGAGGAATACAAATGGCGAAGGATTTGGGTGCAGAGTTGGTGTGTGCTAAGGTGGATTCCCAGCTAGTTTGCAAGCAGATAAGTGGTGAATTTGAAACCAGGGAAGAGAACATGCAAAAATATCTGGCTAAATTTAGAGAGCTGGTTAGGGGCATGAAGGGTTGCACAGTACTCCAGATTTCTCGGGAAGAGAATGACAAAGCTGATTATTTAGCAAGGTTAGCCAGCTCGGCTACCAATTGTGACGAGAGGATGATAACAGTACTCAGAGCAGATGCGGAGTTTGGCTCAGAACAGGTCTGTTCGGTATATGAAGATGATGATTGACGTTCTCCTATTACAGCTTATTTACAACACGAAGAACTGCCAAAGGATCAAAGAGAAAGAGCTAAGGTAAAAACTAGATCTGCTCAGTTTTGCTTGGTTGGAGGGGTCCTATTTCGGCGTGGGTTTGGAAGACCTTTGTTGCGGTGCTTGGGCGCGGTAGAGGGCGCCCATGTCCTCAGAGAAATCCATGAGGGCTGTTGCGGCAATCACATGGGGGCCAGAGCTCTAGCTAGCAAAGTATTAAGAGCTGGTTATTTCTGGCCTCCTTTGAGGAAAGAAGCCGAAGCCTTTGTCAGAAAGTGTGAAAAATGTCAGAAGATGGCCCCTCTGATTCATTAGCCAGCGGAGGAACTGGTGACAATGAGCTCCCCCTGCCCTTTCGCGAAATGGGGGATTGATCTGGTTGGTCCATTCCCGATGGCCCCTTCCCAAAAGAGATTCTTGATTGTGGCCATAGACTATTTTAGCAAATGGGTCGAGGCAGAAGCTCTGGCCAGGATAACGGAAGAAGCGGTGATGGGATTCCTCTGGAAGAATGTTGTCTKTCRCTTTGGCGTGCCAAGGATATTGATATCAGACAATGGAACCCAATTTATGGGAGCCAAAATCAAGGCCTGGTGTACCAAGATGAATATCCAACAACATTTCACGTCCGTATATCACCCACAAGCGAATGGTCAAGTCGAAGTAACTAATCGCATTCTTGTCCAGGGACTTAGGTCACGTCTAGAAAGATCTGGGGGGAAATGGGTGGAAGAGTTGAATGCAGTACTTTGGGCGTATCGCACAAATCCAATGGAAAGTACAGGTGAAACCCCCTTTAGCCTTGTGTATGGCATGGACGTTGTGGTGCCCGCAGAGATCAGCTTAGAGACACACCGGAAAGCCAGGAAACCCTAGAAGGCCAAAGGTCACAATAAGACAAAACACATTTTTCATTAATCAAAGAGAGTTCAGTACAAACATATTCTGGTATGCAAAATAGAACAGATCAGCCACACAGGCCACAACCTACAGATCTGTTTAGACAAAGCTAAGTAAAAGAAAAGCAAAATAGGCGGGCCTCAACTCTTCTTCACGCCTGATCTAGAGTCTGGGACGCCTCGACAAAGTCCTTCGCAAACTGTGTGGGCTCTTGCAAGTCACCCAGGTTGGCGAAAGTTGGAGAATTTGCTACAACCATCGCCAACGATTGATCGGGGGGAGGAGAAGAGGTCGAACTGGAGGAGCAGAAAGTTTGGCGGATATGTTCAGCAAAGGCCAGGTCGTCCAGCGAGTGCAAGCGGTCGTCCTCGGCAACGTGAACAAATGAAGTAGGCTTAGGCGTGCCTGTGATGGGTGCTTCTCGGTTAAAAGGCAGCGAAGGGTTCTCGGATACCCACTTGGCATGAGCATCCACGCCAAGGAGGAAAAAGACCTCTGCCTCAGGCACCAGGAGATCGTACAATTCGATTGATCCCAGGAAGGCCCGGTGTGTGGTTGCTCGAGTCATTTGGATTAAGCGCAGGCCTTCTTCGGAATTCAGGAACCCGAGCCTTCCCCTTGACTCACCTTCTGAGAGACCCTTAGCTTCTCCATCCACCTCGCCCTCAGCTCTAGTCGCCTGGACCTTCTCCTTGAGATCTTTCATCTCTTGCTCCAAGAGGACTGACTATCTGAGCATGTTTCCTGGCGTCAGACTCTTGCGATGCCGCCAAAGCTGCTTTGGTCCCAGTCAGTTCCGCGTGGAGTAGATCTAGATCTCCGCTTAGGCCATTGTTCTTAGCCAGGAGCTCCTGCTTCTGTTTTTTCAAAATTTCAATCTCCCTCTTCAGGTCCGCCTGAAGCAAAGAGCCGCGAGCTCGGGCTAGAAGGTCGGCTCTGAACACCACCGCCTAGAAAAAGAAGAGGAGGAGTGTGAGCAAAAATCTCGGGAGGTAAAAGTCACAGCAAATGATGGATATTTTACCTGTGCCTCTGCCTTGCAGTACGATTCCAGCAGCTCTGGATCAGACATTTTCTCTACCGAACGGCGGTCACCCGTAGGGGCTAGTCCCATCATGAACTGTCTGGCTACTTCGCCAGGACAACCTAAACACAGACCTGTTGAAGAAGGTCTGGTTCGGATAGGGGGGAACTTGGGGATTTACCTCGGGGACGTCCCCAGGCCCCTCTCTTCTCCTTTTCCTCCTCTGTAGCTGTTGTCCATCCTCGGGATTGGATGGAGGTAGAGCTACCAGAGAAGGAGCCGCCTGCTAGGGAGCAGCTCTCCCTATTGGCTCTGCATTCCCTCTCGCTGACCTTGAAGGAATGGTTGCTTGATTTTTCTCTTGGGGCTGACTGGGGAGAGCAGTTGGCAAGACAACCCTTGTTGAGGTGGGAAAAGCTCTGGAGGATTCGCCCAGAGGGCTTCTCTGACCCCCTCCTGCAGCTTTTTCCGCTTTGGAAGCTAGGCGTGCTTGCATCATGATTGCTGAAAATGAAAGAATGAAGTATTAAAAAATAAAAAATAATACTGGAAAAAGAGGAAAACAGATCATCTCAAGAATATACCGATACGAGGTGGTAGAGGCCCGTGCTCTCGTTGGTTGTTAAAGAAGTTTAGGAGCTTTGGTTTGAGAAGTTTGGACAGGTTGAAAGGGTTTTGGTTCAGGAGGGAAATTTTTTCGTCCAGATCTAGCGACCTATTGCTTCGAGATAAGCGCGTTTGGGGATGCAAAAATCTGGTGGGCTCGGCTGGAAAACCCCAGTCTCCTGAGCTCTGGACGAAGAAGAACTTCTTCTTCCAGGCCTTGTGAGATGTGGGAAGACCTGTTAAGAAATGAACATTAGCCCGCCCAGAAAGGTAGAAGAAACCCGAGGTGCTTTTGGCCTGAAACATAGAAAAGAAAAGTTGGGCCGTAGGGGTGATCCCAGTGTATTGGGCCGCCAGATGAAATCCGGCCATAACACGAAAGGCATTGGGCAAGAATTGTTGAACAGGGATGTGATACAACCTGGAAATAGATTGTACAAAAGGATGGACAGGCAAGCTTAGTCCCGCATAGAATTGATCTACGTAAAAGGTAAGGTGACCGGCGGGGGGCGAAAATGCCCTCTCGGCGGGCGCCGGATTGATAAAGGAAAATGCGTCGGAAATAGGGAATTTGGCACGGATATCCCTAAGATTTTGGTTACTAACTATAGAGGCTAGGTTATCGGAGGAAGAAGGGGGTAGGACTGCCGGCGGCCCTCTTGCCGGAGCCGTCGCGTATGAATCGACAGAGGATAAATTTACAGTTGAGGTAGAATTCACCGGAGACGTCGGTGAATCCCCCCTGACAGAGTTAGTTTGAGAAGAAGAGGATGACATAGTTAAAAGATTATGTGAGAGGCAGAGAGGGTACCTGGTAATGAGTGCTTGAGAAAGTAGATGAGGATTAATGGAATCGCAGAAGATCGCCGGAGAATTTAAGAGAGAAAGAAAAAAAAAGAGGCCTTAAAGGGTTATGAAAATAGAAATTGAGAAGTGAATCTGAAAAAAGAAATTTGGAAGGATAAAAGGGAGAAGGGTCAATTTGAAAAACAGAAATTGAGGAGGCGGGAGTTGATGGGATTCCCACATTTAATGCGAACTGTACTTTGAGTGCTGCACTGGAGCGTCAAACGTCTTAGGTCAAATCATATGCTACCCACTTGTCAGAGAAGACGTGAAGAATGAGGACCGTTTGGGAAAGCAAACCGACACCACTAAGGCCAATAATTAGGGCTGTTTGGCAAGCGGATATCTCGGGATTCCCCCAGTACGAGAAGTCATAAAGGACAGAATAAATTTATTTCGAAAAAGCTTTAGGATATTGCCGATCTACCCCAACTGTTTGGGGGGAGGAGTTGATAGGGCAATATCTACGACAGACCTGGTTTGGGGTAGTTCTGACTCCGATTAGTTAGATAAGTTAAGGGAAGGTTTGAACAGCTCTAGCTCAAAAGAGGACCTAATTAAATCTTCTAAGAAAAGATAGAATATCAGGAAGAGGTGGTTATCGCTCGGAATTCCTCCTGACTTTGCTATCTTGAAGAAATCACTAAAAACTGGTCTGGTTGAAAGACCTAGTTAAGTCCTCTAAAGGATGGAGCTTGTCATCATTATAGTAGGATCTGACCTGCTGAATGGCAGGGACACAAAATGAAAGGAGAACTGGATCATGACAGGTCTGGTTCCTTGAATTCTGCTGGAGTCTTAGTCAGTACAGAATGAGGAAGACATGGAACAAGGCAGACCTATTTCCTAAATCCCCAGCAAAGAGACAAGTGGGACCACTTGTCAGAATTGGTTGCGTAACGGTCCGTGATTCTCGGCATGTGCTCCTAAGATCCCGGCTGGGGTCCCCACTAGGAAAATTATAAATACCTCAGCCCCAAGGCTGAGAGAGGTATGCCATTCTCTTGAGCATTCTTGCTTTGTTTCTGGAAAACACCTCAAACGCTTACTGACTTAAGCATCGGAGAGGTTTCCACCGGAAAATCACCGGTGGTCCTTTCTAACTTGTGTTTGTGGTGCAGATCAGGCGGGTGTTCAAGGTTTTATGCGTTCTTAACCGTTGGCCATTTCTGGGCTGAAACAGCCACCTTATGCTTGATCCCATATATTTTCATTAATTTTTCGAATGATTTATTGCAGAAATGGGTGCCTCCGTCGCTGATGATGGCTCTCGGGACCTCGAACCTACTAAAAATGTTTTCTTGCACAAATATGAGAACAACCTTAGCGTCGCATGTCTTGGTAGGGATAGCTTCAACCCACTTGGACACGTAATCAACGACGACTAAGATTTACGCGTACCCAAAAGATGTCGGGAATGGTCCCATGAAATCTATGCCCCACACGTTAAATATTTCAACTACAAGGTTGCTCATCAGTGGCATCTCACTCCTTTTCCAAATATTTCCCATTCGTTGGCATCAGTCACAAGACTTTCAAAACTCATGAGCATCCTTGAATAGCGTCGGCCAATAGAATTCCGACTGAAGGACTTTGAAAGCAGTCTTCTATCCTCCGAAATGGCCACCACATTGCTGATTGTGGCAAAAAGATAAGATACTCTTCTTCTCGTCCTTGGGAATACATCTTCGAATAATGCCATCTTTCCCGAACTAGAAAAGGAACAGGTCCTCCCAAAAGCAATTTCTGCAAATTGAAAGAAATCTTTTCTATTCTTGGAAGGATAATTCGACTCTCAAATGGCCACAAGCAAGATAGTTAACGACATCAGCAAACCAAGGGGTAGGCTGAGAAGAAATAGCATATGTGAATTCATAAGGGAATGAATCATTGATACGTTCATGCTTATGGATATTTTCCTCTATACTCAAACGAGATAAATGGTCCGCAACTACGTTTTCATAACCCTTTCCATCTCGAATTTCGACATCAAATTCTTGAAGAAAAAGTATCCATCAGATCAAACGCGGCTTACTCTGAGTTTTGTTAAAAAGGTGATAGAGAGCCGCGTGATCGCTATGGACAATGATTTTAGACCCGTTTTTGTACGACCGAAATTCTTCAAGTGAAAATACCACGGCTAAAAGTTCTTTCTTGGTGGTGGTATAGTTTCTTTGGGCCTCATTCAACATAAGACTCGAGTAATAAATGACACGGAGAAGACTATCCACTCATTGACCCAAAATGACCCCAACTGCATCGTTCGATGCATCACACATTATTTCAAAAGGGAGGGACCAATTTGGATCAATGACCACCGGAGACGTAGTTAATTTTTCTTTAAGCAGTTTGAACGCGTTTAAACATGACTTGTTAAACACAAAGGGCACATCAAGACCAAACAATTGACACAGCGAGGGACTAATTTTTGAAAAATCTTTAATGAATCGTCTATAAAATCCCGCATGCCCTAAAAAACTTCTAATGCCCTTTACATTCATGGGAGTGGGTAGACTCTCGATGATATCAACTTTTGACTTATCTACCTCTAGACCCTTACTAGACACAATATGATCGAGAACGATACCGCTCTTAACCATAATATGACTTTTTTCCCAACTGAGAGTCAGATGGCTATCAACACAAGGTTCAAGAACTTTAGACAAATTATTTAATCAAGAAGCAAAGGATGAGTCGAATACCAAAATATCATCCACGAAGACCTCGAGGAAGTCGTTGATCATGTATGTGAAAATGGACAACATGCAGCGTTGGAGAGTTGCCGACGCATTGTATAAGCCAAAAGGCATCCTCCAGAAGGTAAATATCCTGAATGGGCATGTGAACATCGTCTTCTTCTAGTCTTCCGGAGCTATGGCCACTTGATAATATCCAGAAAGGCCGTCGAGGAAGCAATAATATTGATGTCCGACCAACTTATCGAGCTGTTGATTGATGAATGGGAGTGGGAAGTGGTCTTTCCTCGTAGCGGCATTGAGCTTCCTGTAATCGATGCACATGCGCCACCCAGTGGTCAACCTCGTCGGTACAATCTCCCCTTTGTGGTTTTTGATGATTGTGATTCCACCTTTCTTCAGAACCACATGAACTGGGCTCAACCATTCATTGTCGGGCACTGGAAAAATAATCCCTTCATCAATCAACTTGAAAATCTCTTTCTTCACTACCTTTGTCAAGTTCGAGTTCAAACGGCGTTGACCGTCTCCAACTGGTTTTGTTCCCTCCTCCAACACGATACGGTGCATGCAGTGGTTGGGCTTATCCCCTTAATATCCCCCAAATTCCACCCGATATTTCTTTGAAACCTCTTAAGAACATCGATCAAGGCTTTCTCCTCTTCACTCGATAATTCGGTGAAAATGATAACAGGTTTCTTTTCGCCTTCTTCAACAAAGACATATTTAAGATGACTCGGGAGGTGCTTGAGTTCGGCTTTTTGTTCAATGTCCTATTTCTCGCCTCCTAGCTCACACATGTCAATCACCCCCTCTAAATTGGGCTCAACCCAATCGTCATCCTTGGCGAGCAATAAGGTGCCATCTTGAGAGAGGAACTCACGGATGACGGATTATTCTTTGAGCTAATCATGCATTAGCGGGGAAATAGGATTGACGAATGAACATTCGGCGTTCATGGATGAAGATGGTGTTGCTTGGAAGTCGTGGATGGAGAAAGTGACCATCTCGTCTAAAACGGACAAAGTCACGCTGCCGTTTTTCACATCAATGAGCGTGTTGGTTGTTGCCATGAAGGGTCGGCCCAGAAGAACTGTATGCTCTCGGCTATTATCTCGCACTTCCCCAACTCTAATATAACAGAATCAACGGCGATGATGAGGCTTTCGACTTGCACGAGGAAACACTCTCGACTATCCATCTTTTTATCAAAGCATGCATAAATTGCATAAGTGTATGCAATGTTTCATCGAGCGTTGGTGGAATGGGCGCTTAAGTCGGCGGGGCCAGTTGGAAATACATTTGGCCTTATGGTGTCGGTTGGTAGAGTGGCCGAGTTTGGAAAGAACCTTTCCTCCTTTGTTGTTGATATGGTTGCTGGGGGGCAAAATCGCTTTGTTGCCTTGAATTGGATGTGTATTTCCCCCCCATCCGAATTGTTCAACCATAAAAGGTCTGGGTGATTCCTCCAAACCGGATTGTAGGTTTGCGAGTACGGGTCATTGTTGCGTGGGTAGTGATTTTGATACCCTGGCCCGGTTTGATTTGCTTGGTACCCATGAATGGCTTAGGCTTGCTCTTCAATTTCCACGGTCGGCTGAAAGGTGCAAAGATTTCCCTATGTCCATACACCCCACAAATTCCACACGTTTCGGTCGGCATTGGTGATTGAGGCACGCTTTGAGAGAGGAGCGTGTTTTGAGTTTGCAATAAGGCCACTTGTTTTGTAGATTTTTAGTGGTATTGATATAATAAAAGTGGGTTCATGGCTCGGTATTATCGGAATTCAATTCTATTGTAAGAATCAAGGTGTTTTTAGCTTGTAATATAAATGAAAACGAAAACAAATGGAAACTATGAAAATAAACTAACTAGGAAATGCAAAATGCAAGTAGGTAGAATGCCTCGGTCGTATGCCCAAATTGAAAGTGCAAAGAAATAATAAAAATATGCAAATAACTAGAGCAACCTAAGGTACAACTATGCTTGCATGAACATAAAAACTCTAAAAATGCAAATTAGTAAAAGTTGAAAGCACAAATAGAAAGATCAATAAAAGTTGATGTGAAAGTTTAAATCTTTTCGGAAAAATAACAAGAAACGAAGAGTAGATCTAAGATTCAACCTAAAATTATGCATGGAAATTTAAACCAAAATAAAGAATATGAAAGACTCAAAATAAAAATGATCAAGGACTCGATCTATGATCTTGGTGTGTCACTCACCTAGATTCCATGGATGATTCACAAGATCTAACAAGAAATCTATGAGCTAAGACAAAAAGCATAAATTGAAGAATAAGCATGAAAATGGAGAAAAGCATGAAAATTAAAGAAAACTTACTTCAATTAAAAAGAGAATCCAAAAGTTTGAATGAAACTACAAAGCAAAATAAAAATCCAAGGGAGTACTTGAATTCTTCTTAGGCTTACAAACCTAAGAAAATGCTTGAAATTAAATTTAGAGAGAGAAATTAAGTTCCAAACCCAAGCATGGGCTGGGAGGAGGTGTTTTTACAAAATGAGAGTAAGGTTCTATTTATAATAGGTTTAATTGGGGTTAAATGGGTCGAATTGGGCTTTAAGGCTTGAAATTCCCAGGTTTGACCAAAATTGACCCGTGTTGACCTTCCTAGACACTTGGCTCGACCCTGGGCTTGATTTGGCTCAAGGTGGCTCGGAAATGGACGAGCCTCGGCTGGGTACTGGGCGCTGGTGGGCTGGGGCTGGGCGCCAGGGCGGGCGTGAAAACGGGCGTCGAAATAGGCGCAGGCAGGCGCGGGGCTGGGCAATGCTGGGCGTGGTCAGCGCGCGGGCTTCGCGCGGGCGCTGTGCGTGCTGTCAATAGGAGCGTGCAGGAGTTGCGGGTGCGGGAGGGCGGATGCGCATGGGAGTGCGGGTGCTGCGCGTGCGCGGGGGTGCTGGCAGCTGCCTGTGCGTGATTTTGGGCATGGACTGCGTGCCATGCCTTGGCGCGGATTTGGGCAAGGCTAAGCTACCATTCCAGAATATTAGCCATTTTGGAGCTTGCTCTTGGCACCGATTTGGGCATGCAAATGGGCAAGGATGGGCTTGAGTTTTGGCCTCCATGCCTTAGCTTGAATTCAAATCATTAAGCTACCTATTAAATGAGAACTTTGAATATCAAAACCCAATAATTACACCAAACCTCCAATTAATTGAAGCCATTTAACCCAATTAAATATAAAATTAATAAGAAACACGAAAAATAACAAAACGAGAAAACAAACGAATAACCTAACGAAACTCGATTAAAAACTACTAAAATCAACATGAGAATTTGATTAAAAACACGAGAAAAATACCACAATTACATGCAAAAAATCACTTGCCTCGTCAACTCGACAATCCTTTTCGTGTCGTCGTGAGACGCACAAGATACCTCCACTTCATGAACGACCACTTTCTTTGAGCGAGCACTCTTTTATTGAAAATTATAGCTTATTGACTCGAAGATGCGCACACTTCTTGGACGGTTCGTGCCCCGATATCTCCCCCGACGACATTTTCGACCATGTATTAGAATGTTAAAATAAGCCCATCGTAGAAGAATTGGTTGACGAGATTAGGCTCGTAGTGATGATGTGGACATTTTGTGAGAAGATCTTTAAAGCGTTCCCAAGTCTCGTGGAATGGCTCTCCATCTTTTTGATTGAAAGAGGCTATCTTCACAAGGATTTGAGCCATCGTTTGGTTCGAGTAATATTTCCCCATGAACCGGTCGTACACCGTATCCCAATTCGTAAGAGAATCAAATCCAATGACATAAACCACGTCTTCGCATGATCCTTCAAGGTTTATGGGAAACATCGCATTTTCAATTGATCTTTGTTCAAGCCTTGAAGTGGAAAAGTTAGGATGGCTGCATAAAATTCTAAAATATAGTTAAACGGATAATCGTCCGGGAGTCCGTAGAAGGAAAACAATTGATTGAAATAGATTGCCTTGAGTTCATAGTCTTGGGCCGCGGGGCCCAAATAAATGCATGATGTAGACGGGGGCCGATCACGGGTCGAGCAAACTCTCGCATACGGGTCGGGCGAGGCTCTTTTTGTTGGTAGGGCCCGTTGGGCTACATATACGGTCCCGGGCTTGTTGGTAGTATGGTTGTTGCGGTTGTTGACTGTATTGTTGTTGATTGTAAGGTTGTTGTGGTTCATGTTGAAGATGTGGACCGTGTTGATGAGGTGGTTGATTTGGTCGTGGACCTTGATTGTATGGTGGAGCGTTGTGAGGGACTTGATTGTATGGTGGAGCATCATGAGGGCCTTGATTATGATTGGCGTAAGGTATTCGTGCATTGGTTGGGGTGTGGTTCACGTTTGGATTCACGTACGGATTTGGTATGCCATTTTGTTCATTTTGATCTTCCGGTGAGTTTGGGTTTTTCTCAGGACGACCCATCGATAACTCGTCTATCGGATCTTCTCGAGAACTCTCTCCCTCAACTTCGCCGGACACGACTCTCGTTCTATTGACCCTGTGGATGTTGTCAATGAACGGAAAAAGCTCTCCACCAAATAACCTTCATCCTTGCATACACTCAACAAACAATCAAATGAATCGAGGCGAAATAAACTGATATTAAACTAAACTAACTAATCACATACTAACAAACATTTTTTAAAACCTTTGGCATTCCCTGGTGGTCAAACATGAGACATCCAAGCTTATAAGGCTTAATTGACCCATTTACCTCTAATTAAACCTATTATAAATAGAATCTTACTCTCATTTTGTAAAAACCTCCTCCCAACCCATGCTTAGGTTTGAGAATTATTTCTCTCTCTAGATTTTAGATTTAATTTCAAACTTTGCCTTGGGTTTGTAAGCTCAAGAAGAATTCAAGTACTCCCTTGAATTTTATTTTGATTGTAATTTCATTCAAGCTTTTGGGTTCTCTCTTTAATTTAAGTAAGCTTTCCTTCAATTTCATGCTTGTTCTTCATCTTATGCTTTTTACCTTAGCTCTTTGGTTTCTTGTTAGATCTTGTGAATCGTCCATGGAATCTAGATGAGTGACACGTCTAGATCATAGATCGAGTCCTTGATCATTTTTATTTTGAATATTTAATATGTTTCATGCTTGTTCTTCATCTTATGCCTTTTGCCTTAACTCTTAGATTTCTTAATCTTGTGTATTTCTTGTTAGGTCAAAATGGTCATTCGAGACCATTTGGGTCGAGCTGGGCTCGATTGGCTCGGCAATTTTGCAAAATGGCTCGACATTGGCCGAGACGGCTCGGCGCTGGGCGGGTGCTGTCGGCATGCTTCGGCAAGATGGTCGGGCGTGGCGCGCGCTTCTCGGCAGCGTCGGACTCGGACACTGGGTAACCCAGTGTCGGTAACGTACCCAGTGTCAGCCGTAATACTTCAAATCGAGGCCCGATTTCGCTAAAACTCCACTCATAAGCCCACACTCGACCATCTCCAGACCAAAATACTTCAAAATACCTAAATTAAACATAAATTTAATTAATTATGATTAAAACACGATAAAATAAGCTGGAGACACAAAAATATGAAAATATGCTAAATTTATCCAACTTATACCAAAAAAATAACAAAAACTAACTAAAATACTAATAAAAATCAAGACAAATTCGTGTTAATCACCTATAAAATAGGAATTTTGAACATAAAACCCCAAGAATTACACCAAACCTCAAATTAATTAAACCCATTAAACCATCTTAAGTATAAAATAAAAAAGAAACACGAAAAATAATAAAACGAGAGAAATAACCTAATAACTTAACTAATCGACTCAAAAACCGCTAAAACCAATATAAAACCCGACTTAAAAACATGAGGAAAACACCACAGTTACATGCAAAACACCCGACAACGGCGCCAAATTCTGAATCAAACTTTTTTGCACTTACTTTTGTTTAGAAAAGTTCGTCTGTAGAAGAACGAAGCGATTGTAAGTGATATATTTGACTCGAGTTGAATCTCTCAAGGAATGACAATCGGAGTTAAATGTTCGTTTAAATACAAATTATCTAAACACACGATCAATAGAGTTGGTGGTTTATTTTGTTTTAAAAACTAAAAATAATCGATCAACACAACTGTCAAATCAACCAAAACATATTGCCGACAAATCTGATGTATCAAATGCGTTCGACGACATGAGAATTAAACATAACAAAAAGGAACGAATGAATCATAAGAACGAGCAAAGGTTTCCGATCAAATTACTAAGAGCCAAATATAAATGAAATTCACTAACACCTAAACCAAGACAAATCAAAATCAAAACTGAATAAATGAGAATATCATCGAAGACATTCACCAAATAAATTCATAAACAAACACAAACAAAATCAGCACCAAAGCGTCTGAACGAACGAGATCTAAATTCAACGCAAGTAACATTATGAAACCCAATAAAGATTTTAAGAATTAAACTCTAGAATTTACCCAATCGTATCATTAATACGAATTGCAGAAAGATAAATCAACGAGCTATCGACGAGCTGAGTTCTCAATCTCTAAACACCGGATCATTCGAAAACACGAATCAAAAGTAACAAATTCATAGAAGAATCCAGCAAGAGAGAAAGTAAAATTCAAAAGTTTAAAAACATGGAAAACTAGGTTTAGAATATATAAGTTTTCAGTTCTGGTCGGGTCTGTTCCTCAGCTAAAGAGTGGTGAAACTTAAATAGTGTCAGACGAGGACGACCGTCAATCGACCGTTGATTTACATTGATCGATGGTGTTTCTGGCGTCGTTCTTCGTTGATGCCGGTGGTTGGTCGACGGTGGCATTCGTTGATCACTCGTCGATGGGTGCGTCGATCGATGATTGTTGGAGTGTCTCAGCATGTTGATCGACTGAGTATTTCGACATGGGCGACAAGAGGGCGTCGGCACTGCGTTGATGATATGTCGATTGCAAGTCGAACCACGACAGATTTGTGAGTCCGTGTCCGGTTTTCATCATCCCGAACTAGTCGTAACTCACGGGAACGCGTGTGGCTCCGCTTGAAAAACTAAAACAGACACGAAGACCAAATTAGAATGAAAACTAATAAAAGATGAGAGAAAAAGGTGTTAAAAGGGATATAAACGACACGACCTATAAAAATACTAAAAAGAAGAAAAATGAGAGAAGATACGACCTAAAACCCGCTGTAACACACAAAACAAATTGTAAAAATACACAAAAATCACACATAAATGTGTACAAATCACCTTGTTGACAAACGAATCGTTTAACGCGACCACGATTGGGATTGTGAAATAGAGCTCCACATTTCCAGCAATACCCATTTTCGTATACCTGTAGTTGTATAAATTTAGACAGATTAACAAAGATGTACTCATTGAGGTAGATTTGGATCTAAGGAGGAGAGGAATGGAGGCTAGGGCAAACAAACGTGATTCTGCTTTTAGAGATAATAGTAATTTTTTTTTTTATTACATTCTAGAACATCTTTGAAAAAAGCATTCTAAATAATATGATATACTAGAACACCTTTATAAAACACGTTCTAATTAATTACATATACAAGAACTTATTTAAAATATACGTTATAGATATTGAATTTACCAGAGCGTCTTCTTTAAAAATGTTCTAGATATCGAATATACCAAAATGTCTTTTTAAAGACTATCTAGATATAAACAGACTCGAATTATTTAGAATATATATTGTAAAAGTCGTTCTAGTATGTGACTTATTAATTACGAAAATGCCACCGGATGACATTGTAGAACGTAGCTGCCAGAGGCATTCTAGAATTTCTGTTCTAGGATGATTTTTTTGTACTACTGCCATCCCAACCCAAGCAAACATAAACCATCATCATGGATCCCAATCAATAAATCCTTGACCAAAGCCTCTTAATTAGGTTTGTCTCATATGCAGAGATAATAATAAAATAATAAAATTTCTCATTTTGATTCTTAAACTTGCAACTCTCTTCAATAACAGGTTTACTATAAGATGATGCTTCAAGTGTCAAGACCAGTTTAGAAATGAATATTTACAAAAACTACCCTTAAGGTATTACACGTAATTTTTCAAAAATATAAAAAATAAAAACAGTGCATCATGAGAATGAAATGAAGAGTCTAAACTAATCTTCAACAAGAAGAAGCAAATTGTCGACAACAAGAGAGTCACCGAAAAGAGTGCCTACCATCGTCGATGCCGACTTCAACATATAAACTGATGATATTGTGGATTACAACGTGAGGAATTGAGCGGTGGTTGCGAATCTAAATTTGATCTAGTGAACCACCGTAGATCGGAGGTCAAAATCTCGACAATTGTAAATTTTAAATTTAGATCTACAGTGATTGATATATTAGAACGTAAAACCAATTTTGGAACTATAATGGGACAATTTTAATGATGCAACTTTTATTAAATTCCACCACCGATGGTTGGTGGCCGGCGGCGGAAGGTGGCGGCCAATGTCGGAGGGGTGGTGGTCGGACTTTGTGTGAGCGTGAGCGAGAAAGAGAGAAGACATGGTGGGGGTGGAATTGATGGTAGAGGGTGGAATGCTGTATTATAAAGTGTTTTGTTTCGTTTTTAGTTAATATCAGAATAGGTGGGTTGGAGCGGATGGGCGGGCAGGATGGGTCATGTCATAAGATATGGTAAAATGTGATTTTATAGTATGAAATCGATCTCATGCAAGTATTTGCCTTTTTGTAGCAGTGAGAAAATTTATTGTTTAAATATTTTTAATTGTTTCCTTTAATTTTGTGATCTATTAAGTTTCTATTTAATTTTGAAAATTGATAACAATCCATACCAGTCTAACAATTCAGTGAAACACCAATTCCTAAGCCAACAAATTGGCCCAACAAAAGTTGCTTAACAATCTTTCTCGCTCAACTCATCAGTTTTCTACACCAAGCAACTGACCTAGAAACTAATACCAAATCAACAACTTAAAATAACCAAAATTCAAATTGATCAACCAAAGTCATATATAAGATAAAATACGTCTAGATCGAAAAACGGAAGACACAGAAATATGAATAACAACAAGGCCTCTTTTACACCATAAAAATCTAACATCCAAATTACACCACCAACTTAATCACGAAATACCAACATGTGAACCATAAAAAGATAAAAACTAAATAAGACTAACATTGATGGATGAGTAGAAATAAATATGTTGTTAATAGGAAATCTGGTGACGGCAATTGGGGCATGACTTCTTTTCCAGCAACCATGCGATAATGCAATGATAATGAAAAGAGTGTTTGCAATCATCAAACCAAGCTATTCGGGCCCCAACGGCTGGCTTTCGCGAACAAAGAGGACACACCTCCATATACCTCAGCGCATCATTAACATCTTCCACTCTGTGTGTTGGCATTTTCCCCCTCAGGAAACAAAGGAACTCATCTTCTTCACCATCTTCTAGATTCTTGCATCGGATTAGGCTTGCCGGAAACAAGTGCTGCGCCCTGATAGCCCTGTCAAAGACGGCACCAATCGGTTCGCCCACTTCCTGCACCGTGCAGACGTCGAGCTCTATGGCAACAGGGATGAACCGGAGCGACGCGTGTCGGGGATCAGCCTCCTTTTCCTTGGCGAAAGCCAATGCCTTGCGAGCCAAGTCACGAATCTCATCGGTAGGCATCCAGTATTCTTCGAGCCTTTGGCGCAATGACATGTACAACTGATATTCGGTTATGCCTTCCTCGGCGCCAGTTTCGAGCTTCTCCGAGTCAATTCTCTCGTCTCCATCGATCCTTTTCACTACAAACTTTGTCCTGCTCTCAAACACAAATTTGATACCGGGTTTTAACTCATACCGTGGGATCATTGAGTCGTCCATCCACAGGCGATACCGATATTCATATCCCATATTGAGATTGATTGTGAATTTGGGTTTGGAGAAAGGTTTGGGAATTAATTAATGGTTCAACAACCAAACCTGGTACTCTATTTATAATCATCGCTCCTTAATTGGACAAGTATTCGGTTTCTTTCGAGAAATAGGAAGCGGTATATATATAGTATGTTTCAAGATCCTCTTTCCTTATCTAATTAGACTGCATTAATTAGTTAGTACTATGACTTTTCCACCGTGGAACTCAAATTAGTACTACCCATATAATTTACTAGCAAAGTGCACATGTATTGTGGATTATGTGATATTTTTAATACTTTAATTAAAAATATATTTTCAATACAATTTAATAAAATTAAATTTTATAACTATGAATGTGGTTTATATAATGCTTAATAAACTGACATAACATCTTAAGATACAAATAAATATCCAAGATTGAGAACTTGTACTTTATAAAATAAAATTTCAATAGGCAAAACATGGATCCTCAAGAAATCTCGTACCAATTGTATAAATATGCCCAAGAAATCAAATAAATATGTTGCAAAACTGCTTAATGAATCTTTCTCCCTTTTAATTTTCTATTTTTGCAAGTATAGAACCATCATTACATTGCGTAACACGTGATCTACTTTCGAACTATCAATTGCACATATCTTGGAGAAGAAAAGAAAATATAGAGTCAATCAAATACCAAACCAATTCTACCTATGATATAAATTGTGCTAATTATTAATGCTGATTTGTCACAAGAAGAGTATTCTGGAAAATAGGTGGACCAATGAGAATGTCCCATTGCGTCAAGCTATGGTTCAATAGGTTTTTTTTGGGATAACCCCAAAATTTTGAGGGTATAAATAAGAACTTTATTTTATTTTTTTTTTTGTTAATATTGTTTGGTTCAATAATTAACCTCACCTCACACGCCATCTACGGACTCAGAACTAAAAGCTGTAATAATTTTTTTTTCTTATTTTCAAATCAGATATCCACCCATGTTAATCCCAATTTTCTAAATGTTGTGTTGGTTGATTATAAAAATCAGCTGGTAAGAATATTCAGATTCAATTCAGATCCCAACTTTTTTTTGTTCTTCTCTCAATTCTTCGATTTTTTGATTTTAGTATTCAATTCAGTTTTTGATTTAGATTTGAAAATATTCAGATTCAATTGAGAAACCAAAAATTAGATCCAGACTCAATTCTTCTGTCGATTCTGTAATTCTTTTTCAATATTCAGTTCTTTGATTTTTTTTGTTCTATTCTTTTTATTTTTTGTCGATCTCATTCAATTCACATCTTGTTTTATTTTCTGTATTTTTCGCCTGCAGTTATTTTCTGTATTTTTCGATCTCATTTAATTCTTATCTTGGTAAGAATTCCAATATATCTGGTTTTAGGACATATATCTACATATTTTTTTTCCCAATAAATTCACAGCTTTTTTTTCATTAATTCCATTAATTCTGCATATTTTTTTCCCGTTATATCTTTTTTTTCACAGATCTGTCCAATATATTTGCAGCTTTGTAATTTTTTTCTGCTTTTTTCGTTAATTCTGCAGACATGTTTTTATATTTATTCGGACTTGGCGCTGCTCACCAACTTTGCAAACATGTATTTTTTTAATTGAATTTATTTTTAAATCAGTATCTTTGTTAAATTGATGTTATTGCCTTTTCTGATGTCAATATAGCTCTTTGGTTTTTTCTTTTCCCAGAGATTTGTTGTTACTGTTCTTGAAGGTGGTTATGAACTTGGCCCCAAAACTAAGTCTCTTTTAAATCAGCCCGAACTTTGTTATAATTTTTTGTTAATATATTAATTTCATTAATGTTTCTTAATTAGTTTTGTCTAGATTCGTAATTTAAGATATGTTGTATATTTTCCAGATTCAAGATTAGTGTTTACGTAATCTTTTTCACCATTTAACTAATTGATCTTTGTGATTTATTTTCAGACATGGAAGTGTGAATTTGTGCGGAATTGGAAAAAGAAGAATGTAAATAGATTGGTTTTTTCCTTTTTATTTTGTCATATATATATATATATATCACATAAATATGTATTGTTCTTGGTTATTTAGTACAAATGAGGTACTTTGAGTTGGTATTAGTATTGTAACTTGTCTCATAATTCTGTCTGTAGAATAAGTTTTTCGTAAAGTTTTCCCCAAATTATCTCCGCCCAATTTTTTTCCCTCAAGTGTCATAACTTTTCTGGAAAAATCTTATTATAAGAGTCGTAGTGTCCTTAATTACAATGAAGAAGCGGAGTTGATTTCATTATGATTTCATATATTAAAGATCAATATTTATGACCCTTTTGATTTTTATCTATTGTTTGTTATTTTTTCGCAATTGTAATTTTAAATTGGTGTTTTTTGTGTTGTGCCATTTTAGCAATATATTTAATTGACATGTTTATGGTTTATGTCTGTGTATATAAAAAAGCTTGAGGTGAGGAAATATGGTGAATACTCTGCTCAGAAAAAGATCCCAGCATTTCTATTAGCAACGCTGTTGCAGAAGAAAAGGTCCAGAATTGATCACAAAATATTGTTGTCGATTTTCTTATTTATTTTAATTATCGATTTGTTCTATGTTGAGGAGAGCGTCTAACTCATTATCCAAGCAATGGAAAATCATAGTAGAGTACTGTATAATTTTGTTTAATCATCGTAAAACGATTTTAGAAAGAGTTGGAGCCTTAATCAGTGAATCTGTTTTTTGTACACGATAACTTTAGAATATATATACTCAATATTAATCACAATATACCTATAAAATAGATTTTCAGAATACCAAAAAGAATATACCAATGTATATAAGTTTTCTCCAAATCATACGTATCCATATCTTCATTATCAATTGAATTTATGGCCTAATATATAGTACTTCTTTTATATATATATATATGTGTGTTAATCTGTTTGCAATCTATTATACATGATTTGATTAGGAAATGTGTTATATTTGCGGCCTATTATATAGGATATATATGATTTGATTAGAAAATATTTTATATTTGCGACCTATTATTTATATATATATATGATTTGATTAGGAAATATGTTATATTTGCGGCTTATAGGATTTAAGATTTGTGAGAAATTGTAATCTATTATATATGATTTTATTAGGAAATGTGTTAATCATTTGCCTATTATATAGGATTTAAAGTTCGAGAGAAATTGAATATTAGTGATATTATGAAATTGATTTTATATTGATGATTTTGAGTGAGTTCTTTGTTGAAATTGCTATCTTTTCGGTGTCAATATTTTACAAAGGTAACACCATTGTTGTTATAATCTTTTGTAATTAAAATGAAATTTGTTTGTTCAAATTGGCTATTTTATCAGCGTATACGATGCGTTTCTTCCATGTGACATGGTCTAATTTAATTACAACTTTACAATGATATAAGATAAGATAACTATGTAAATATGATGTATTATGTAAATCATGAAACTATTTTTTAGTTATGATTTATTTAATTGGATGATTAATAATTCATCCATTAAAATATATATTTTTGAAGAAAAAGAATTAACTCTTTATTTGTAATCTAACTAAATGTTAATTGATATGTGGAAATTTGCTTTAAAATGTGTATGTGATTTGAAAACAACATTAATTTTTTTAATGATATTTTTGGTTTATTTAATATTTCATACTATTATCTAGCAAGTTTTGCGCTCTTATTTATTTGTTGTTTATCTTTTAATATTGAAATTGGATTAATTATTTATTTTCCAATTTTAATAGATAATTTTATTTTTCTTTCTTGATCGTGAAATTCCTCTTAAGCCTCAATAGAAATAAGATTTTAATATTAGTTGTTTTTTAATGATCTAATTATTGTAAGTCCAAGCCTCTAACTCTAAACAGTGAGTAATGGAAATAACCAATGTCACATCAATCATTTTGATTTCAAACATTTGCTCAAATCATTTCGAATAAATTTTAAAAAGTTATTTTTACAATTGGTCAAGATTTGTTTGTAAACAAAAGGCATATTTGCGATTGAAAACTAATATACAAATTACTATTGATTTCTTTAATTTTATTATTTAAAACATTAGTCTATAATTTTTCAAGGGAAATAAATAAATTATCAAATTATACCACTATTAATAAATCACTTCCAATAGAATAAAAACAATTGTATTAAAATATTAGCAATAGAGAAATTTTGAGTAAAACAAATTGTTATATCCAACAATCTGATATTTAAGCATATCTATCATGTATTGCTTATTTTGAAGATTATTATTTTTGAGAACTTTATTATGAAAAACATGTTACATTCAATGACAATTTCTTATGTATTAAATGTCATGAAGATGGTGGTCTGTAATTCATAATTATTTGTAATTAAATTTTATAATTTGATAAAATTTAAAATATTGTGATTTTTAATTTTAAGAAATATTATATACCCCATGTTTTGCACAAACAAAACAATAAATTTCACGACATATATTGAATTTTATAATATAGTAATTCAAAATTTTATGCCTGTAAATAAAAATTCAAGTAATTCTCTCTTACGTATTTAAAAATATTATCAAGGATGACAATGCTACATATAGGTAGAAAAAGTTATCATAGTTAAATGAATATTTATAATATTTAATATTTATGTATGATACAATGTTCATTGAATCTATATTACATTTGTATCTAATAAATAAATAAATATATTTTTATCTATTTAATTTTCGTCATTATATATCTGCTTCACAAAATGAGTTAAAATATTTATCTATAATTAGTTTACATGGATGTGATTTCTGTAATTATTAATTTACTTTCAACCAAGATTTAGTTGATCTATTTGTGCTGAATAAGTTCTTGAGGAGATAAAAAGATTGGTTACAATAATGAAGGTAATGGGAGAGTGAAAAAAGACAATGAAGAGTCTGTCAGCCCATTTTAAATAGCTTGAATGATCTAATATAATTATATGGTGAACAATACAACATAATAAATTGATTAAATTGATATGTCGGTGGTTTAATTTTTAAAATCATATATTTGAAGTCTTTATCATATGTGATGCGAACCAAAATGTCCATACGTAGTATTGTGTGATGAACGAGGTTATTTGTGGTAAGCGACCTCATTTCTAGGGGAGGGTGTTCCTCCTGGAAGATGGGCGAGCTATATTGTGTCCTTAAGAAGTGAGCGAGCTGGTTTGTGTAGAATAGCGATCTGTAGTATGGGGATGAGTTCTCATATAGGGTCAAGATGGGCAAGCTGTATTGTGTCCTTAAGAAGTGAGCGAGCTGGTTTGTGTAGAATAGCGATCTGTAGTATGGGGATGAGTTCTCATATAGGGTCGTGATCTCTTATGGTTTGGGCTGTGTATTTGAGCTCGTTTGTGTAATTTATGAATGATAAAGCCCGTGGGCTTAATGTGTGTGGTTTATGGGGTCCCGATGGACTGTATGGAAAGAATAACAGGCCCATGCCTATTTTATTAATTTAATGAGAGGTTTATTATTTATGGGAACATACTATAGGGGAGGAATCCTAATTCTGAGATAGTTATGGAATTATGGTTATGGAAGGTAACCCTATATAGTTGAGGATTTCTCCTATCTCTATAAAAAGAGGCGTGTGCCTCTCATTAAGCACTCACGCTGATCTTAATTCACTACGTTATTATTCTTATTTTAAGAGAAAATTGTGTGTTGATTTGGTTTATTGACTTAAGCATCAGAGGGTCTTAACGGGTTGGGGGTGGGGATTCCAACCCGTTCAGGACGCTGTTTTGCAGGACCATCCAGGTCGCTGGGAGATTCACGGAGAGTTTGGGAGGTCGCTGTGACATAGTCGAAGATCTACTTCAGGTCGCAAATGTCTTTTGAGGTTAGTACCCCCCTATATTTGGTTGTTCAACTTTTTGGACTAATCAAATTGGCGCCGTCTGTGGGAAAGAGGGATATCGAGTCCTTGAGCGAAAGACGTGAGGTACACAATTTTCGTAAGCATAAAATCTGACTGCGCAATAAATTTGAAAAATCGTTTTCTAGTATTTGAACCGTTGGATCTTGTTAGAAGTTTTACACAACCTCACGGACCTTTTGAATTACGTTTTGAATGGTGGAGATCGGATTTTGAGATTCGAGGAAATATATATAAATTTTCGAGTGAAACAGATTTTATTTTCAGAAAATTCTGCGCAGCGTTTTGCAAAATACGATTGTGCATAATATAACCGTTGGACCAAGCCAAAACTTTGATATATTATTCTACGCATATTGAGGTTCATTATAAACGGTGGAGATTTGAGTTTGAGTTCGGAAAGATTTTATAATGAATTTTGAATAGGGCTGATCCTGTTTTCCAAAAACTGTTTGTCTACCTTCTTTTGAAAATTAAGTTATGCACAATTTGATTGTTGGATGAAGTTGGATTTTGGGTATAATAATCACGATAAGTTTATCCTTCTATTGAAACATTAATTATGTTCTTTTATTGTCATAACTGGTTGGTATTGAGGGGTCGCATGTGGTGATTGAAAAATCTTGTCTAACAATATATAGTGGTTGTTGAAAATCGAGCATGTGATTTGATAGATTAATCCCTTGATATACCTTCGAATGAGAATTGGAATGTTGATTGCTTTCAACACATAATGGTACATGATTCATGGAACTTTCTGGTTTAATTTCTGATGAGTTAACGTGACATATGAGTGTAATGATTTCTATTAATTGCCAGAAAATGGTAGGCATCTAATTATGTGTTTCATATGGCAGAGTGTATTACGGGTTGACTTTTTGGTTTGTTTGTGATGATTATATGGTTTTTAATAATATTGATTGAAGTAATGAGTATACTGAAGTAATTTATTGATTTTTCTGGGCACGTATTAAGATTATGATCAGATATATCATGATTTTATTTGCTCTATTTGGATTGACATGTGTTATGAGTCCTTGTGAGTTTATTGGTGTTTATTACTTGCCAAGCGTAGAGGAACCACAACCTCATTGACATGGGATTTAATTTATTGTGGCATTCATGGGCTTAAGAAAAACAGTGATCATAAAAGGACATTGCTTGATTGTGGGTCGGCCAATTATTTACTTAAAAAAGGGGTTTTGTGGCATTCATTGAATATGGTCAATTCTTAGTATTTAGAGTATGGTGTTAATATGATGCTCATCATGTGTTACCTGATATAGATTTAATATGTGTCAGCAATGTTATACAAAATTTTATTCTTTTTGGTGAAAGTGGGGGACTATTGGTTTGCGTATGTGATGTTTTAGATTAATGAATCTTCTGGTTCTCTTATTCCAATAGTTTGGCTGCAACATTAATTCATCTTAGGTAAGTTACATACTTGTGAGGGGCGGATTATTTTATTATGGTAATAATGTAATTCATATTATTTAAATTATATGTATGTGGATGGTTTAATTAGATTTTATGTGGTTTGATTTAGTGGAGGTGGTATGGTTGGGTTGATTGATTTGGGAGACTTGCTTGTGAAACTGAGTTATATGAGGATATACGGATGATTTATTTTTCTTGACTGAAGAGACTTATTTGAATTTTAAAGGTCGATTTATTTTGCTAACTGGAATCAACGGCGAGAAGTTTTTTGTTTACTTTTACTTTCAAACTATTATGGATGAGCGGCACATGATCATATACTAACGGACTTAGTGCAGGTTTATCTGTTTGGTTTATATTAATTTTGAGTTTTAAGGGTCACTCTATGTGCTGCCTGGATATTTAGCCCGGGAATGGTCAATTCCAACAAATGTGATGAGATCGCGTGTCCAAATATTCAAGGCCGATTTATTCTGTTGCTCAATGTCTAAGGCGATAAGGTCGCGTATCAACCGAACACAACAAAATCATCAAAAATCGAGATAAGTATTTATTTTGTTTTAGATGTGTTTAAATGAGGATGATATGGTTTGGTTGATTGATGTGGTTGTCATATGAGATACTTGTTTTTGGACTTGATTCACATGGGGGTAGACTTATGATTTAATTATTAAGTATGGTGTGATGATTGGTAATTAATATGCATAAAAATATCAAATATATTATTTATGTCTGGTTGACGTAATCACTGGTCGTATTTACATGTGAAATTTGTTTTGTTTTAGCAGTGGTTAATGTGATGGAATATTATGAAATCTGAGAATTATAGGTTTTTAATTTTGTACTCTCCGGATTCATGTGCTACTAAGATTTTTGTTGAAAGTGGAAGGTGGATTCATGTGGTTTAACACTTGGTTGGAGAGGGGAGTACTTATTTGATTTTATATGGTTATGAGGATATGCTTATGTTTTTAGAGATAAGAAAGATTGGTTTTGACTAAAGATTAAGTGTTTATCAACTCCCAAGGTACTTGAATGTAGGATCATAAAAACACACTAAGATTTGCTTATTCTTGCACATTACCGTATGAAAATACTGCACTGCTACACTTCAGTAAAATGGTCATAACTCACTGTTGGATTATCCGTTTTGAGATATGATTTTTGCGTTGGAAACTAGACTTGTAGGGCTTTCCAGTGGTATATAGTTTGTTCTCTAATTCATTACCAATTAAAGTAGTCTAATCTTTAAAGTTGGTATATGTGTGTTGGAAATTCTTGTGTCAGTTTTATTTGATCCTATATGGCTCGATGGTGATATGATATTTGTGGTTGTGGGAAATGGAGATTTTTGGTTTGAAAGATGTTTGATTAAAATTTTATTGGCGCGAGTATGGTTTTTATATTCGAATGATATTTTCTATGATTATGCTAACGAATGTGGGTGCAGGGCCTGTTTAGGCCGTATTAACTTAGGGTTACCCAATGCGAAGAGGTCGCCAATGTTTAAGGCCATGTACCAGGTCGCGCGTCCAAACATTGACAAAAAGGAGATCGGGGAATTATGCTACCTAAAAACAAAAAGGTTGCGTAGTTGGATATTCGAGGAGAGGTGAATTTTCCTATAGCGCCAATATGAATACGTATCGGGTACGCTTTTGAAATATCATGAAAGGGACGGTTTCTAATTTATGCCCTGTTTATTTTTATGTGGTTGAGCATGGGGGAAATAATTGATTTAAATGGCTTTATGATCTGATTTATGAAAAATACGTATAATTAACATGTTAAGGTCTTTGCGACCTCGCTATGGTCTCTATGACCTTATTACACGATCTTGACAATCTTGTGCGATCTAGACTTTATGATCCAATATGAGTTTTATGTTTAAATCCCGACGCTTTCATGAGGTCGACAAAAGATTTTATGAATATGATTAAATTCCGACGCTCTTATTAGGTCGATGATGATTAAATTTCGACGCTCTTATTAGGTCGATGATGGTTAAATTCCGACGCTCTTATTAGGTCGATGATGGTTAAATTCTGACGCTCTCATCAGGTCGATGATGGTTAAATTCCGACGCTTCCATTAGGTCGATGATGGTTTAATTCTGACGCTTCCATTAGGTCGATGATGGTTTAATCCCGACGCTTTCATTAGGTCGATGATGGTTTAATTCCGACGCTTCCATTAGGTCGATGATGGTTTAATCCCGACGCTTTCATTAGGTCGACGATGGTTTAATTCCGACGCTTTCATTAGGTCGACGATGGTTCAATTGCGACGCTCTCATTAGGTCGATGGTGGTTTAATTCCGATGCTTTTATTAGGTCGACGATGGTTCAATTCCGACACTCTCATTAGGTCGATGATGGTTAAAACCCGACGCTTTTATGAGGTCGGCGATGGGGGAGAGGGTAACTCTGGACCGGAGGGCACCTCTCCCTTAGTGAATGTTTTTATGGATTGTGGGCTGACGCAGGTATGTCTTCTTGGACGATGAGCGAGCTCAACGAGCTGATCTTTTTGAGGTC
>BMAC01000419.1:100253-112234 GCA_014905375.1 Phtheirospermum japonicum | reverse complement strand
AAAAATATAAGAATGTATTAATATTTTGTAAAGATCACAAATAGTTGGTATTTATTAATATCCAAGTTGCAAAAATTCAAAACAATTATCTAAAAACAAACGTTTCATAATAACTTTATAAAATATAATAATAGATATAAAAAATTGGTTTTCTAAATTAAATTCCGATAAAACATCAAATCATTCATTATTGAGAAGTTTGTGATATGGTATATTTAAAATAAGAAAAGAATGTTTTATATGAATCATCGGCTCTTTCGTAAAAAGTATTTTCTATTTTTGAGAACCTAATAACCGAAGATTCTATTTAGAAGATAAGTATTATGGTTATCTTTTAACTATTAACTATAAAAACATAGATACTTATCTTACATATTTAAAAAAAAAAGATTTTGTTCTAAATATCTCTTCGCGTGCCTATAAGATTATCTATAACTAACCCTAACATCATAAATTTATGATTTTGCCGCTGACAACTCAATTGGGTTTACACTATTATTAAAAGAACAAACACGCATACATACATCTGAAAATAAACACATAACGGATAATAATACATTTGGAGCAGTACATTGGTATTAAACATTATGGGGAGGAAGACCGATACCATACGAAAAAGGGCACAAACAGACAGTACAATGGGAGGTAATTTTTTTTATGCTTTAAGTTTAATATCATTAAGAATCTGTCGTACCTGTTTTCCTGTCAACCCTTTAAATCTGCAGTTAGTGAATTACAGAAATTAATAACATATTTAAATTGTTATTAATATGTTATTAAGCTTTTCTGAAAAACTTAAATGAATCATGTGATTAAAGTTTTTGTACCTGTTTAACAGCAGTCCTATGAGTTGTGTCTCCTGGGATTGTGTCTTTGCCAGTTTTCCTGAATCTGTGATTCATCAATACACAGTTAGTATTAAATTGTATTTTATTAAGTATATAATCTATTTGTATAATGTTAAGATGGATAATGTGGTACTTATCTTTTTTCCTGCTGTGTTTCTTATGCAGAGTACTATGTTCCCTTACCTGCATAAAACATCAAACATATACAAATTAATATTGCACTGTAAATATAAAACAATAGATTATATAGTTCAATGTTCAAATGTTAGTTTTTTAAAAGATATGTCTTTATTCGTGGCGTTGTTACACCTACTTAGACCCTGGACTCCATTCAGAGGCATTATCATACTACGATAGGTCATGTCAGGTTTCCAGCCGATAAACTTTGACATATCTTTAAAAAAAAGAAATTCAAGTTGTGAAAGTATGAATTTTATTATGTGCAGAAAGTTTTTTTGTGTACTTATCTTCTTTCTGTTGATAGTACTCTATTGAATGTTATTGCTTGCCTCCTCCCTTTCCTGAGTAGCTTTTTCCAATATGAAAGTGAATTATGTTAAACTTCTTTAACTTAAGTAAATAAAAAAGYAATGAGATTACAACATTTGAACATAACATACTCAAGAGCAAAATGTTAACTCTGTAGAYATAGTAAAACARAATAGCAAAGTTTACTTTGTTGAACATAAATTGTTTTATATAGTACATTGTTTTATAAAAACAACCCATATGTCAACAGATTAACAGGTTAGTCTTTCAAACATAAAAGCAATCATAATACTATGATAGAAAACACTCCATATAAATCAACAAGCAATCATCTTTGTTTAAATATTTATAACTTCTCTAAAATGTACTGCTCAGCCAGTATTTGAAGAAAAAAATACCAAAACAGTAGCAATCATACAAAATTGAGCATGCAATTACAGTATATAAGAAGAGATTCAAATACAAATTGTTAACATACACATAGCAAAATAAGAACACATTAACATACTAAAAACAAACTGAAATATTAATAATTTCAAATCATAAAAAGCTTTATCATTAATGTTGTTTTAAAAAAACATTACATTTCAGTATGCTTCATAGGTTAATCATTGAGTGATTTAGCTAACCAAATCTTTGCAAGTGGATTAAACAGCATGCAGACTCAATATCAAACTATAGCATTTGATTACACATAAAATATGCAAGTCACATGTAATTATTGGCAATCAGTGTAAAAATTCACACCAGTTCAGTTTTAAAATAAAAGAAATCCTTCAGGTATTTGTACATGCAGCAATTTGAAGATTTAGTTATTATTTTTTTAATTTTAAAAATAGATAATTAAATAAAAATGATAACTGGCACTAGAAGTTTTTAAATAGAAAAGATATAACTTTTAAAAAAAATTATGCATATAAAAGAAATCATCAATCCGAAGTTTAAGTATTTTTTACCTGTTTATGGATCGTTCAAAATCATTGTTCAACCTAAAATCTTCGGCCGGATCCGCAGTCCACCTTTGTAAATTGATCCTCGAATGAAATGGGTTTCCAAATAGACAGAGAGATGAATATTAGAATACAAAAAAAATATATATTTTTTGAATGGATCTAACACAGTAGATTAAGCTAAAACCAGATCGATATAATTTTTTAATAGATCTGATAAATAGAATGATTTTGAAACAGATCGATGCATTTTCTTATAGATCTGATACGATAGACCGATTCTAAAACAGATCTATACATTTTATGAGTAGATCTGTAACGGTAGAATTATTTAAAAGCAGGTACATATTTTGAGTAGATCTAACACGATGAACAATTTTCTGACCCAGATCGAAAATTAGTTTCAAAATTTCAACAAGAACAAACTGGTTTTGTTCAAAATATATGAAAAGTGGTTAGAAAATTAAATTTGTAAATCATAGATTGGTTGAAGAACCTGTACCTTTTTAGAAACTCTGCAAGCTTTGAATCTGTCCTAATTTGTAATCGTAGTCCATAGATCTGAGAGGTTTTTGGTATGTTACGGTGTTTTTGAAATGAAAATCTCACTCAATAGAAGAAACAAAATAATGGAGCCGTTAAGATTGTGGAATGAATTTATGGATATTCTGTCTGGATATGAACGGCGGAGTGAATCTGAGAGGCGGGATGAGCGACGAGGTTGAGCGGAGATCATTTTTGGAGTGGAGCGGCGGAGTGGAGCGAAGGTCTTTTCTTGAGAGGAGCGGAGAGAGGAATGGACTAGGGTTAGGGCCGAGTTGGAAATGAGGCTGGGGGACCGAAAAATTAGGGTTTCTCCCTTTTATATGTAGATTTTAACACATGCGTTTATGATGGCCGTTCGATGCACGGGGTTTTAGATCGTGACCGTCGGTTTTTAATGAGTTGGATTATGGGCTGGATCCGATTTTAGTATCGGGCTTATCTGAATTATAATTGGGCTCATCATGTTGGGCTTCAGAGTATTTAATTTGGACTCAAATTAAATTAATGTTTGGGTTGAATTTAATTATTTAAATGAGTTGAATTATTAGTTCAAGCCCATAAAATRTAACTAAATTAATTTTAATTATTTTAAGTTTATAGGAATTTTAAAATTATATTATGATGTCATTAAATAAATTTTAATGATTGTCTTTAAATTAAATTAATTAATTGTGCGTTAACGGATATATTGCAAAAAAAAATTCGAATTCCATGAACGTATATTAAATTAATTTTGTTTGTATCTTTGATTATCTATTATGATATAAGACATTTTATTTATTTGTATTTAATTAATTATTATATACATGGTATAATATATGTGAATGGTTTGTTTTTGTCATCATTCTCTATTAATGTAGATTAATCTAATTTAATTTTCTAATTGTAATAACAATAAATATAAATATAATATCGGATTGTTTGTAATTTTAGATATTTATTACGATATTGTCAGATTACTTCGTTCAACTATGTTATTACTCAATGAAATTTGAATTTGTTTTTTTTATTATTGTAATTATTTAGATTCAAGTAGGTAAGTAAATATATATTAAATTACATATATATTTATATGTTATTATTGATTGAATTGTTAATATGATTTAGTTATAATTTTGTAGGTTTAAGTAGGTGATTAAATATTTAATAAATTGAGTATATACCTATATATACTTATTAATAAGATTGTTTTTTATCAAATATATTAATATTCAGTTAATTATCAATATGATTTAGTTGTAATTTTGTAGTTTTAAGTAGGTGAGTAAATTTTATTAAATTTTAATATATATTTATTGTAAAAAAATAGTTTTGATATATTTTTTTTAATTTTCTTTCACGTATATTAATTTTATTTGCTTTATTCATACATTATTTAACAGGTAGATTAATTTTATTTGCTTTGTTCATTCTTTTCTGGAATGAATTGTATGTAATTGTGTTAGGTCAGGAGATTATTAAAAAAAATTTTTAAAAAGACTACGTTAATATTAAATCAGCGTAACTATTTTTATTTATTTGATTGTTGTATTTATTTTCTATATATAGATAATAACCTAGAGAGTTAGATTATTATATTGTTTGGATTTTTCTTTTAGGACGAAAATCAATTTCTACAATATATTCGATAATATATAAATTTAAGATTATAAGTTCAAGGTTCATTTATGTTTATTAATTTAATTTTTATTTATTTAGTTATTTATTATTTATTTGTTAAATTTCTAATATTCAATATTTATGTAAATATTTATGATTTATTCTTTAATTGTATGACTGTCACAGACAATGTGAATATGTCTGAGAATATATGCCCGTGCGTGACCTCAAGAGTGCTATCAAAGGTGGGAGAAAAAGTGTTGCTTCCCCTGATGAGTCTAACGCCTTCCGACGTTAGGATACCTTTCAAGTTTCAAAGAAGACAATTCCCACTCATGATTTCATATGCGATGACGATAAATAAGAGTCAGGGTCAATCGCTCTCGACGTCGGCCTTTATTTGAAGAATTCCGTGTTCAGTCTTGGTCAGTTATATATTGCCGTGTCGCGTGTCACCCATCGAAAGGGATTGAAGATATTAGTTGTGGTGATGACGATTCGGGATCGAACATGACGAATAATGTGGTGTATAAAGAAATATTCACTATCATCATCAAGTGTGGATCTTTTAGTTATTTCTCTCAATTCTATCTCTCTATTTATTTATTTCTCCACATATTAAATAATAATAAAAATAATATTAATACAACTTGCATTTCTATATTTAACTTTCTACCCCGTGCATCGCACGGGTGAAAAATAAAAACTAGTTATTATTTAAGAGTAAGAATTCGGAATTTTAGTGATGTTTGCACACTTAGCGGTCGAATGTTGACCGATGTCATTTACATTAAATTAAATAAAAATAACAATTTAAAAATTGGGACAATTCATATGTAGTCCAAAAGGAAACATTCTTTCCTAAAGAATCCATTGAAAATATTAATTTTCCATTTACTCATTTAATTTTCTATTTAATTAAAGTTAATATATAAGTGTACAAGTTTACCCTTACTACCCAATTTTATTTTATTTTTCAATTTTCTTTTTTCTTCTTCCATTTTTTTCAAATAAAATTCATATTAATTTTGTACTACCCATGGTCGAATTTCATACTACCCATGTTTTCAAATAAAATTCTTATTGATTTTATACTACCCATGGTCGAATTCCATACTTCCCACTTAATTCAAAATATAATTTCAATTTTTCTTTTCTTTTTTCTTTCAAGTTTAATCCATCCAGAATTCATAATATTGTGTATTAATTTTATACTAACCACCAATCTTGGACAATTATAATTTTATACTACGTAAAAAGATACATACAACATTTAGAAATTATATACTACATTTATTACATGAGAAATTAATTTCATACTACTCACCAATATTGGACAAAAGTAATTCTATACTACATAAAAGAAATCATACTATATTTAGAAATTATATACTATCGAGAAATTAATTTCATACTACCTTCGTATTAACCCAATTAAATTCCATTTTTTTTCAAAAGAAAATGAACATCAATTTAAATCATACATAGGTTCATCAAATCAGAACCCATAAAATAGAATACAACCATCTGCACACAAATCCACAAATGATTTGTAATGAACAATAACCAATTCAAAAATAAATCTACATCAAGAAATGAAATCTCATAAATAGGCTCAAAGGCATAGTAAAAAAAAGTAATCATACCCATTAAAACATAGTTTTCTAATCTCTTTACCACTTCTTCAATGATGATAGCAAAAATGTTTGAAGGGACAGTTGATTCATTCCTCTTCGGCTCAGCCTTTGTCTGGGTTTTTTGGAAAATTGTTGTGAATTATATTATTTGGGGTGGGTTTCTCGGTAGTTGGCATAGGGGGTGAAGAAGGTAGATATATATTTGGTTTTTTAGGGATAGGGTTATTTTGACAATTCAAGTTGTAATCTTTTATTGAAAGGCAAGATTCTTATCAGGCCGAACTAACGGATCATCCGTTAGGCCAAAATTTCATACCGCTACATTATATTACAAACCCAATACATTATAGTAAAAAGTCAATACATCATAATACTAATACAAAAATCAATACATCATAACACGGGTCAGATATTTATGAAAAATCAATACTTTTGAGAACAAAAACCAATACATCATAGTCCAAAAACCAATACATTAGAGTATCGGGTCAGATGGCCTAACAGGTCATGACCCATCAATCTGGCCTAACGCAAGTCTTTGCCTTTATTAAATAGGATTTATTTGACTTAAACGGGAAGAAAGAGTTTTAGATGATTTTTTGGGAATTAATGGTACTAAACGGGAATTATCCCTAAATTATATCCATGGTGTTGTGAAGGCAACATTTTGCTTATTCTCATCTTCTCTCGCATCTCCCTCTTCCTCTATTATGCTTTATCGTGATCGGTGATTGTCATAGCTGGACTACCCTCTCCTCCCTCGTGAATCTTCATGGCTTGAATTATGTTCCAATCAACATTCGTGGTTGTCATGGATTTTAATGCAATCAATTAAAAATATATGTATTTAGAACCGTGAGCATGTGCATACCCTATATTTATTCGTGTATGGTCACTATTTTATTTTAAAGAAACTTGTAATTATTATTTGATATTATTTGTCTTTTAAACTCCAACATTTGCATATTAAATTTAAATTATATACTTCATTTATAATTTATTGTTATTTTAAATTGTAAGACTTTGAATTATATGTTCTTCTTCTTATAGTTGTGTACTCAATTTTAAAATTCTAAATCCACCACTACTTGCATTAGATATCCTGGTAGTCCATGCCGTAAACGATGAGTGTTCGCCCTTGGTCTACGCRGATCAGGGGCCCAGCTAACGCGTGAAACACTCCGCCTGGGGAGTACGGTCGCAAGACCGAAACTCAAAGGAATTGACGGGGGCCTACACAAGCGGTGGAGCACGTGGCTTCTCCTACTCGCTGCCCCCTTGTTCAGGGAACATTCGACAAGAGGTCTTCGATCAGAGATTCGGTCAGTCACCATTCCCCGTGATGAAGTTTGAGTTCTTTGGGTTATATCACTGTTATTTCTCTTAAGGTCTTTGATACTCTTGCACTAGTGAAAACTCCTATTATTTTTTACCTTTATTATATATGTACAACAATTGACATCATCATCAAATAAATATTACTTCAATTGGAACATTCGACACGAGTTTGTAAATTTGATGTTATTCTGCGGGAAAATTGCTTTATAGTTCATTATATTGTTTATTTTCCAAACAAAGATCATAATATTGTTCAATATCAAAACACCTACAACTAAGTTGGTAAAATTATCAGAAAAGGTACAAAATTATCCCGATTGGGCTTTTTTGCTGACGTGGCGTGATTCAATACTTTTTTATCATTTTTCTTTTAAACATTAATTGAAAAAAAAATTGAGAAACAAATTCATTTTGGTCCATTATATTTTAGAAAAAGTGCGTGACATTAGCCTCGTCAAAACACGTCCACTAAGTTGGCCAATTGATCAAAAAATGTACAAAAAAAGTTTGGTCGAGATTTATGCTGACATGACGTGGTGCTATATTTTCTTATCATTTTTTTCTATAATTATAAATATTACAAATATATTTTTCCCTCCCTTATCTTTTATATTTTTCTTTTATTTCTCCTTTAATCTAATTAATAAAATTTGAATCAATAAAGGATTATTAAAAATCTGAGATAAATATAAAATTATACAATAAATATAGAGACTTATATTAGAAAATGATTATTAATAATAAAAATTAGATAATACAATTATATATAAATATAAAATCATAAAATATATATAAAATTTTATATGATTAAAATTAAATTTTTTTCATATAAATATCTATATTTTTTAATTAATTTTTAAAACTCATTTTATATTTTTCTATTTATTTCTAATTTTATTATTTTTTATTAATTAAAATCTTATTAATAATCAAAAAATAATAAAAAATCTTATATTTTTTTTATAATTTTTTAAGATCTACTTTATCTTTTTATATTTATTACTGATTTTTTTAATTTTTTATTTAATAAAATATATTAATTTGATTCAAGGAAAAAAAAGAAGGGCAAATAAGATATTGTCTTCAATTTAATGTTTAAAATTATGGAAAAATGATAAGAAAATACGGAATAACGCCAGGTTAGAAAATACACCGATCAAGCTTTTTTGGACCTTTTATGATGAATTAACCAATTTAGCAAATGTGGTTTGAAGATGACCAATGTCACATACTTTTCTGGAATGTGACCAATATAATTGGCCAAAATGAATTTCTTTCTCAGGTTCTTTTCTTCAATTAATGTTTAAAATTAAAGAAAAGTGATAAGAAAGTATCACTACAAAAGAATACAAAAATGCCGACGGAATTTACCGACGGGTAGCAGTCCGTCGGTAAAAGTCTGGCATTACCGATGGCCAGAGTTACCGACGGACGTATCCCCTCGAGATATGTCCATCGGTAATTCTTTATTTTTTTATTTTGTATTTATCGATGGCTCACCAACGGAAATGGCCGTCGGTAAATTTAATTTTTTGATATTTATTTTATTTATTTATTACCGACGGATATTTTTGGCGGTAAACCCACTTTAACTATTTTTTAGTTACCGACGGAAATTAGTCCATTGGTAAATTAAATGTTTTAGTTTTTATTTATTTTATTATTATTTACGATTTGTTTAGTCATTTTTATTTATTTTATTAATATTTATAATTATAATAAATAATATAACACATTTAACACACACACATATATATAATATATATAATATATTTATAATATATATGTATTATATAGTTATTATATATAAATATATAATATATGTAGACATATTATAATTATATTATTTATTATATATTATTTATTATATATATATATATATATATATATATATATATAATATAAGTATGTATATATATTTATAATGTCAAATACATATCAGAAACTGAGTTTGCCCAACCGGTCATGGCTAGCCTTGGAGAGGAGGTCCGCGTTCTAATCCTCCACCAACATATGAGAGGATTTATTTGTGATTAATAGGTGTTGGGCTTGGGTGCGTGTGGGCGGGTTGTGTTCATCGGTAATCTTTTTTTTTAACTTATTAAGATCTGTTGGTACCGACAGAATTGTAGTCTACAAAAAAAATTATTAATATCCGTTGATAATTTTTTACCGACGGAAATGGCCCGCCGGTACACTACAAAAAAATTGCAATTTTCCGAGGGAAAATCGAGGGTTTTTTTCCCCTCGGAAAACACCGAGGGAAAAACCGAAGGGAAAGAAAAGCCCTCGGTTCTTTCTGAGGGGATATATTCCCCTCGGTTTTCCCCTCGAAAATCAGGCTAATATTTTCCGCCATAATTACCGGAGGTAATATCGAGGGATTTCCGAGGGGAATATTTTCGGAGGGGCAGAAAATACCCTCGATTTTTAAAACATAAAGAAATTCAAAAAACAAAATAATTTTCAAAAAAAACGAGGGGAACAATATCCCCTCGGAAAAAATCGAGGGTCAATGACAACCCTCGGTTTTTTTATAATAAAAAAAATAAAAAATTAAAATGATTTGCGAAAAAACCGAGGGTCCTGGCCTCCCCTCGATTTTATTAAAAAATAAAAAAAAATAATAAAATAATTTACAAAAAAAACGAGGGTCGCTGTTCCCCTCGGAAAAAACCGAGGGTCTCTGCCTCCCCTCGTTTCCGAGGGTACAAGCGACCCTCGGTTTTTTAAAAAATTAAAAAAAATAGGAAAAAATGAGAAAGAAATAGAAAAGTCGTAAAAATGACCTATCATCTCGGGCACGTGGGGAGGTTTTGGCCCAATTTCGGTCGAAAAATATGAACGAGCATGTGCGTATCCACACGATTCGTGCAATTCGACCAAACAACCAAGATACGATCGATCAAATCGTTCGGTTGGAAACGCGAAGCGACGAGGCATCTTGATCTTGACGAGGGGGTGGGGGGTGCGTCTCGTGATTCCGGAACATCGAGGGTCGGTCGTGCCTCGTTTCGTGTGCGTTTCCTATTTTTTTCGAATTTTTAAATAAAAAATTGGAAAAACCCCTAGAAAAATAGAAAATTAGAAAAAAGTAGGAAAAAACGCCAAATGTTCACGAACGGGGCGGGGAGGGGTGCGTCTCGGCCTCGCAGAACCACGAGGGTCGGTCGGAGGTCGTTTCGTGCGCGTTTCGTATTTTTTTCCGATTTTTTACTAAATAAAAAATTGAAAAAAATACCCTAGAGAAAATAAAAAAATAGTAAAAAATAGGGAAAAACCCCATTACGATATCCAGAGGCATAATCGATATTAGATCTAGCTCCCCCCTGTGCTTCGACATCCCGGTACCCGGCCCAGCACGCTCGCTCTTCCTGTTCCGGCTGCACTGCTCGGATCTGGCCTTATTCTCGGGCTTATCCCACTCGACCTTCCAAGCCCTAGTTGAGACGCATGATATATAATGTGTTATAAATTATCTATTATAAGTAAAAAAAATTCTAATTTAATAAGAAAATATATAACAGAATCATTTACCTCCAGAGCTCCCCGTTAACGCATCGATGCAGCTTACCACGATGAGAATCATGATACTACTTATACTCGTTCAAAACCTTCCCGTACTTGTCCCCGATCATCGGAAAAAACACGTTCCGTATCTCTTGAACACTATACTCCTCCGGGTCCCAATAACAAAACCCCCTACAAAAGAAAATTACGATATCCAGAGGCATAATCGATATTAGATCTAGCTCCCCCCTGTGCTTCGACATCCCGGTACCCGGCCCAGCACGCTCGCTCTTCCTGTTCCGGCTGCACTGCTCGGATCTGGCCTTATTCTCGGGCTTATCCCACTCGACCTTCCAAGCCCTAGTTGAGACGCATGATATATAATGTGTTATAAATTATCTATTATAAGTAAAAAAAATTCTAATTTAATAAGAAAATATATAACAGAATCATTTACCTCCAGAGCTCCCCGTTAACGCATCGATGCAGCTTACCACGATGAGAATCATGATACTACTTATACTCGTTCAAAACCTTCCCGTACTTGTCCCCGATCATCGGAAAAAACACGTTCCGTATCTCTTGAACACTATACTCCTCCGGGTCCCAATAACAAAACCCCCTACAAAAGAAAATTACGATATCCAGAGGCATAATCGATATTAGATCTAGCTCCCCCCTGTGCTTCGACATCCCGGTACCCGGCCCAGCACGCTCGCTCTTCCTGTTCCGGCTGCACTGCTCGGATCTGGCCTTATTCTCGGGCTTATCCCACTCGACCTTCCAAGCCCTAGTTGAGACGCATGATATATAATGTGTTATAAATTATCTATTATAAGTAAAAAAAATTCTAATTTAATAAGAAAATATATAACAGAATCATTTACCTCCAGAGCTCCCCGTTAACGCATCGATGCAGCTTACCACGATGAGAATCATGATACTACTTATACTCGTTCAAAACCTTCCCGTACTTGTCCCCGATCATCGGAAAAAACACGTTCCGTATCTCTTGAACACTATACTCCTCCGGGTCCCAATAACAAAACCCCCTACAAAAGAAA
>BMAC01000419.1:80231-99911 GCA_014905375.1 Phtheirospermum japonicum | reverse complement strand
TAATTTTGGAATATAATAATATATTATTTATTTGTTTAATTTTAATGTTAGTTATTTGAAATTTCTATTTCGATACAGGAGCGGGAGACGGGTGAAAAGGCCAGTGCACACCAGGTTTTTGTACATACGCACATGAAGGACGACAACTCGTGGATCGATGCGAGATCCAGTACTGTTAATGTGAGTCTCTTTGTTATTTTTAACTTGTTTTTTTGATTTTAATGTAAAAATTACTAACGAGTTGTATTTCAGGAGGAGTACGAGCGAAACCTGGAGAAGGCACGGGCGTCTTCCCAGGATGCGAGTATCGAGGTTGACTCTGATCGGGTTTTCTTCGACGTCGTCGGGTCGGAGAAGGGAAAGATCTACGGCACCGGCTCGTTCGGGAAGGCGTTCGTTGCTGCAAAGGGTTTCCTCAGAGGCAGCTCTTCTTTCACCTCCTCTCAGTCTGATCAGACGCAGGTCAGAGAGCTCGAGGCATAGCTCCAAGCACAGAGAGAGGAGTTGGAGGCCACCAGACGAGCTCAGGAGGCGCAGAGGGCGGAGCTCGAGCTGATCCAGCAGCGATAGGTCGATTCTGAGCGACGACGTGAGTGAGGAGAAGCGCCGGCAGTAGGAGGCATTTCAGGCGCAGATGAAGGCCCAGATGGCAGTTTTTCCGAGAGAACGTTGCCCTCGATTTTTCCCTCGATTTCTCCAAAAATCGAGGGAATTTTCCTAAAAACCGAGGGAAAAATCCCTCGGAAAACTGTGTTTTTTTTGTAGTGGTATCTACGGGTTTTTTTTTGTAGTGTATTGAATCATGTCATGTCAACAAAAAAACCCGATCGAGATAATTTTGTATATTTTTTTTATAGTTTTACCAACTTAGTATAGATATTTTGATACTGAACAATATCATTTTCCTTTTTTGAAAAGTGGACAATATAATAAATCAAAATTTCTATTTTTCCTTATTCTGCCATATCACTAAAAAATAAAATAATTTATTTGCTTAATGGTAAATCATTAATATAATCTCAACCATCCAATGTACCTTATATTTTTATATGAATGGTATAAAAATTATGTTTTTAATCGTCTAAAGGTTGATGTAGTGGCTTAGAAAGACATGAGATTTGTATGAAATTGAGCTTAGAAAATACATTCCACACTTCTGGAGAATATTGCATGTCCAAGACTATGTTCTATACGAAACACTTAATTATGTGAAACTAAAGGGACGTATTGCCTTGTATGAGGTTAACAATGTCAATTGTTTAACTTGGTTTTTTCCTCTTTAATATTAAATATTTCATATCTTGAAATATCCTCATTGCTGTGAGATTGAAATGAGAGATCATATGAGGACACTTACTATGGTTTAAGCGTGTACAAATTCCAAAATATGTTTATTTAGTGTTGAGACTCATATCTACACCTCCTTATTTGTTTTATTTCAAAAAACTTTTATTTAGTATTAACACACTTTGGTCTTGAATTGATGTGATAAACTCACTTAAAAAAAACCAAGATTACTTTAGTAAAGAATTTAAAATAAAACCACAATAATATATAACCTATTTCCCTCCTTATTGGTTATAAAAAAACAATTTTTTTCTAACTCAACAGGTCAACGACCAAGTCTTAAAATAAACTCAAAAGATGAAGACCTAGTCTTTATTCACATGCCACGATAGTCCTTGTTCCAACTATTCTATCAGAGAATTTTTTATTTTTTATTTTGGCTAGAATTCTATTATCAAATGTGATCTAGACGATTCTCCCATAGACGCATCCCACAAAAGATATTGATCTCACCATCCAACGAAAGAAGTAGCCGAATTGTTTTGTTTTTAATTACGTGGTTGATTTTCTCTTATTATGTAATTTTATTAGTGTACAATTATAGTCCAATAAAAGTAATTTTATCTTTTGCCTTGTCACAAAGAAGGGGGTTATTTTGTTTGTAGATACGGTTTTTTCTCCTCACATGTAAAGACATGTATTTTGAAATAGGGGATAAAGTGTTCTTGAAAGTGTCACCAATCAAAAGAATTCTTGGTTTTGGTAAAAAAGAAAATTCTGACCGAGTTTTATCGGGCCTTTTGAACTTTTTGATTGAGTGGGGGACCTAGCATATCGTTTGGCTTTACCACCCGATTTTATTTTCGTACATAACGTTTTTCATGTTTCGTTGTTGAGAAAGTATGTTCACGACTGATGTGGACCAAAATGTCCGTAAGTGATATTATTTATTTAATGAGGTTATTTGTGATAAGCGATCCCATTTCTAGGAGAGGGTGTTCCTCCTGGGAGGTGGGCGAGCTGTATTGTGTCCTTAGAAAGTGAGCAGGCTGGTTCTTGTAGAGTAGCGACCTGTAGTATGAGGATGAGTTCTCATATAGGGTCGTGATCTCTTGTGTTTTGAGCTGTATACTTGAGCTCGAGTGTGGGGTTTATGAATGTTAAGCCCGTGGGCTTAAGATGATTGTGTTATGTGGCTTTTGGTGTGCTGTATAAAGGGCCCAGGCCTGTTGTGAATAGGTTTTTTTTATATATATGAGAACTTAGCATGTGGAAAGAGTCCTAATTGATAGTCGGTTGTGGAATTGTGTTATGAATGGAATTATGGTTGTAGAAGGTAACCCTAGATTGAGGGAGATCTCTCATATCTTTATATAAAGGGGCGAGTGCCTCTCATTATTTTTCTAAATCGATATCGCTTTATCGTATTATTGTTTATTGAGAAGAGAAGTGTTGAAGTGTTCTTCGCTTATTAACTTAAGCGTCGGAGGGTCTTAACGGGCTCGAAATCTGGCCCGTTCGAGGCGTTATTTTGCAGGATTGGCGAGGTCGCTTAGAAGATAATTGAAGATTTTAGAGCTCGCTGTGACGTATTTGGAAGCAGTGTCAGGTCGCTGATCTCTTTTGAGGTTAGTACCCCCTTTATTTGGTGGTTCAACTTTTTAGACTTATCAAATTGGCGCCGTCTGTGGGAAAGAGGGACATCGAGTCCTTGAGCGAAAGGCGTGAGAGATTTCGTAAACAAAACATGAAGGATAACAATATAATTCCGAGGACGTTACACTACGGTTCTCTGTCGAACAACAAGAAGAACAAGAAGAATAGACTGGCGGACATTAACGAAAAAGACGTGGCGAGGGATGGAAAAATGCCTCCTCAGGCGGATCCAGTTGTCCAAGGCACCGGTAACACACCACCGCCTTCCCCCAGGAAGCGTGAGGGAAAAGGGTTGGCGGAGGACGCGGAGATGAAAACACCGGAGGCGGAGGCGCAAAAGGCGATTCATGTAGAGGTGAAAGATGGGGAAGATTTACTGAAGTACAAGCCCTGTCAGAGTAGAAAGGGATTTCTGGATGGACTTATGGATTTCGTGCCGCCAGAGAAATAGGAGGAGTTACGCAGGTACCTAGCTAGCGAGCTGAGTACGGGGAAAGAAAAAGGTGGTAGATCTATAGCGAGAAAGAGTAGGAGTCGGCGGTTAGGAAAGTAGATCAGGGCGAGAAATCTATGTCGAAAATATTGTCTCGTAAGAGAGGACGAAGTACGCGGAGAAAGGGGGATGCTTCTAGTTCCACCTCATCCGTAGGCTCTCATGTTCGTAAACGAGGAGCGAAGGGAGTGAAAGTAAGGCGAAGTCGTTACAGGCGAGATAGTCGACGGCACAATAAATATGAGAGTGAAAGCGAGACTCCGACCTCTGACACGGGTAGTGAGTCTCAAGAGAAAACCAAGAAGAGAGGTAATGTGTTCAAGGAAGGAAAGGGGGAAAGCGAGATGGGGCCACATAACAAGGCCTTTAGAGATTTGCAGGAGGCTATGTTGAAATTAGAAAGGCGGATGGATGGGGAGAAATTTGATATAGACGAAGGACACCCCTTTTCAGAAGATATGATGCACGCGGCAATGCCTAAGAATTATAAAGCCTTGGAGTTACAATACCGAGGAGTGACGGATCCAGTCGAGCATCTACAGCTCTTTGAGAATGCAAGGTTGTTGCATAGTTACACAGATGTCGTGGCATGTCGGGCTTTGTGTCGACCTTGAGGGGGATCGCACAAAATTGGTTCTACCAGGTCCCGCGGGGAAAAATTACTAGTTACCAGGTGTTGCGGGCTGCCTTCTTGAAACAATTTTCTAGTGTTAAGCAGAGTGCGAAGACAGCGCAATCGCTCTTTACTATGGTACAGCGACCTGAGGAAACATTGAAACAGTATATTAATAGATTCACCAGCGCTACTTTAGAAGTGCCCGCTGCCACTGATGAGATGAAGGTAGGAGCCCTATATCAGGGATTGAGAAGGGAGGACTTGCGCAAGTTGCTGGTCAAAAAAGAAGCGCGAACTTACGATGAGGTGTTAGCGAGATGTCATAAGTATGTACAAGTGGAAGAGGCGGAGGATGAGCATCGCGCACGTTTTAACAGGGAGGTTGTGGATAGGGCTGATAATGGGCCTCGAAGAGAATTACGAAGAGAACCAAGAAGGATAATGTGTGGACTCCTAAACACGAGCTCCGGGATTAGTAAGAGGTCGGAAGAAAATATGCGAAATTGGAGAGAAGAAGATTTCACACCACTAGCGTATTCACAAGCTAGAGTGTTCAGTATTATGGAGCGTTTGGTACCTGATGCTATAAGGTGGCCAGAGGATCGCACACCCATCCCTACTCATCCCAGAACTACCTCTTTCTATTTGTTTCATAATAACTACGGGCATTTCACCGAGAAGTGCAGGCACCTCAAGGAGGAAATAGAGAGACTCATAAAGGCGGGACATTTGAAAGAGGTAATCTATAGAGAGAGAGAAGCGAAGGAGCAAGGGCGGGCACTGCCACCACCACCGCCACCAGAAGGACCACACCAACAACAGGTCGCAAGACCAAGACAGCAAGGAAATCATGGACACGATGCCCCACGAGGGAATAGAAGAAGGATAAACATGATTTTGGGAGGACCAACGGATGGTGATTCTAATAATGCGCGTAAGAGGCACGTTAAGTCAGCTCGCTTAGGAACGTGGGAGGTTGCCAGTATAAGTCGCCAATCACAGGTTGCAGGGCCAGTTATTTCCTTTGGCCCTGGTGATCGACGCGGGCTCCAGGAGGATCACAATGACGCATTGGTGATTGAGGTCGAAATTGCAGGGTATGAGGTTGGTAGAATTTTCGTGGATAATGGAAGTTCGGTGAATATCATATATACAGATTGTCTGGAGCAGATGGAGATAGAAAAAAAGGTGCGATCTGTAAATACGCCCATATATGCGTTCAATGGGGCGCAGGTGAATACTGAAGGTGAGATGACGCTCCAGGTAGTACTGGGAAAAGATGAAGTACGAGTGGAAAAGAGTTTGAAGTTCTTGATCATTCGTGGAAGGTCGGCCTATAATGCTATATTAGAGCGACCTGCTCTTAACACGTTTCAGGCAGTAACATCAACTTATCACATGAGCATCAAGTATCCGGTGGGAGACAAAGTGGGAGAAGTCATCGCACAACAGCAGGTCGCGCGATCGTGTTATCAGCTGGCAGTTAGGAGAGGGTTGCTGGAGAATAAACGCGAGAGGGGTGAGGATCAACCGGAAGGAGTACTTAGTGCAAAGAAGGTGAAAGGGCAGGAAAACTCTGTCCAACCAAATGAAGAATTGATGGAAATCTCCTTAGAGAAAGATCGCCCAGAGTATACTACGAGGGTAGGGACCCTAATGTCTGATACATTGAGGAACGAGCTAATACAGTTGTTGAGAGAGTTCAGGGATGTATTTGCGTTTGGAGATGGAGAATTGACAGGGGTGTCCCCGGAGGTCGCACAACATCATTTAAATGCGAATCCAGAAGTGAGGTCGGTGAAACAGAAGAGGAGGCATTTTGGACCAGAGCTGGATAAGGTGATTGAAGAAGAAGTGCAGAAATTATTGAAAGTCGGCCACATAAGGGAGATCCAATTTCTGGAGTACCTATCTAATGTCGTGATGGTGCCTAAGCCAGATCAGAAGTGGAGGATGTGTGTAGATTTCCGCTACCTGAATAAAGCTTGCCCCAAGGATCACTATCCTTTGCCGCGAATTGATCAGTTGGGTGATTCTACATCGGGATGCGAGCTGCTGAGCATGATGGATGCTTCGCAAGGGTATCATCAGATACCTTTGGCAAAAGAGGATCAGCCCAAAGTAAGCTTTGTTACTTCCATAGGTACTTACTGTTTTGTATCCATGCCTTTTGGGTTGAAAAATGCAGAAGCGACCTATCAGAGGTTAGTGGATCGTATGTTTAAAGATTTGTTGGGATCCACCATGGAGGTGTACGTCGACGATATGCTGGTTAAGAGCAAGAAAGTAGAATCTCATGTGGAGGATTTAAAAAAGACGTTCATTATACTAAGGCAGTACGGTATGAAATTAAATCCGAAGAAGTGTGCTTTTGGCGTTCGATCTGGAAAATTTTTGGGCTACATGGTGACCGAGCGAGGAATAGAAGTTAACCCGGAGAAGGTACGAGTTGTTTTGGAGATGCCACATCCTCGCACGGTGCGTGATGTTCAGGTACTCACAGGTCGGATGGCAGATCTTAGTCGTTTTATTTCCAGGTCGGCGGAAAGAGGCGTCCCGTTTTTCAGGGCGCTTCGAAAAGGGTCCAGGTTTGAGTGGACAAAGGAGGCTGCAGATGTATTTGAGGAGTTGAAAAAGTACTTGGCAGAAATACCATTATTGACCAAGCCCATGCTGGGAGAAGACTTGATATTGTATATATTTGTAGGGGAGGTCGCTGTGAGTTCTGTTTTGATAAGGGAAGAAGCAGGCATGCAAAAACCTATTTACTACATTAGCAGGATGTTGCGGGGAGCCGAATTGAAGTATACCGAGCTGGAGAAAGGAGGTTTTGCGTTGGTCTGTACGGCTAGGAAATTGAGACCTTACTTTCTGAGCCATAAAGTGAGAGTGCGTACTAACCTGGCTCTCAAACAAGTTCTGGGTAATCCGAATGTGTCAGGGCGGTTAGTGAAGTGGGCCGTGGAGTTTAGTGAGTATGATGTAGTTTACGAGCCAAGGGTGGCTATCGAGGCGCAAGTGTTAGCAGATTTTCTGCAAGAAATGACGAGACAGGCTGATGAGGATAAAGAAGTAAAAGCGTGGACCATGTATACAGATGGGTCAACTATGGCTTCAGGAGCAGGGCTGGTATTGTGTTAACTAGTCCAGACGGAGAAAATTTGGAGTTTGCAATCAAATTGGGGTATAAGGCGTCCAATAATGAGGCTGAGTATGAAGCTGTGTTGCAAGGAATTAAAATGGCAGACGAGCTGGGAGCACGCAAGTTGTGGGCGTATACAGGTTCACAGTTAGTAGCTCGGCAGTTTGATGGCTCCTTTGAGGCTAAAGAAGAACGCATGGCGATGTATTTGGGTAAATTGCGGGAGGAAGCGGTTCGTTTTGAAGAATTCAAGCTGGAACACTTACCGCGAGCTGATAATACACGGGCAGATCAGCTCGCTCGGATAGCAGGAGCACTAGGGACGTGTGATACTCGTAGAGTCACATTGATGGAGTTGGGCAATAGTAGCATAGAAAAGGGAGAAGAGGTTATGGAGATTGAGGATAAGGATGATTGGCGCGCGCCCGTATGGGATGTTCTTCTAAAGGTGCAGGAAGGTACAGAGAAGTTGACAACAAAGGAGGCCAGAGTTGCAGCTCGTTTTTGTGCAATAAATGAAGAATTATATAAGAGGTCGCGATTTGGACCTCTTCTGAAGTGTTTATCTAAAGTGCATGGATTGGAGGTCTTGAAAGAAATACACGAAGGGTATTGTGGAGATCATGTAAAGGAAAAAGCGTTAGTAGGTATTACATTGCGAGCAGGATTCTTTTGGCCTGGAATGAAGGCTATGGCTGGCGAGCTAGTTTGGACGTGTAAAAAGTGTCAAATGCATGCTCCGGTTATTCATATACCAGCTGAGGAGATGATGGTCATGAGCTCGCCGTGCCCGTTTGCACAATGGGGGATTGATATCGTGGGTCCTTTCCCAAAAACTCCGAGCAAAAGAAAATATGGTGTTGGCTATTGATTATTTCACAAAGTGGGTGGAGGCCGAGGCTGTCACAGGAATAAGCGAGCAGTACATCATGGATTTTATTTTTGATAATATATTTTGCAGGTTTGGAGTACCACGAGTGTTAGTCTCGGACAATGGAACTCAGTTTAATGGGCGGAAAATGTAGAAGTGGTGCAAGGACATGGGGATGAAGCAGCGATTCACTTCTGTGGCACACCCACAAGCTAACGGGCAGGTGGAAGTTACTAACCGGATAATTGTGCAGGGACTTAATCTGCGATTAGAGAAAGCGGGCGGACTATGGGAAGACGAGCTCGCGTCTGTCCTTTGGGCTTATAGAATGACTCCCCGAACTACCACAAGGGAGTCGCCATTTAGTTTGGTTTATGGGATGGATGCAGTCATTCCAGCTGAAATAGTGGGGGGATCGCAGCGTTTGATGACATTCAGCGTGGAGGAGAACGAGAGATTAGCTCGAGGAGCAATCGAGACAATTGATGAGATACGAGAGAAAGCTGCAGCTCGGGTTGAACATTATAAACAAAGAGTACAAGCTACTTTTAATAAAAGGGTTAAGCATCGTTGTTTCCAGGTCAGCGACCTGGTGTGGAGGAGAGCTGATGCTTTGAAAATGACTAAGAAGTTGGAGCCGAATTGGATTGGGCCATTTAAAGTAACAAAGGTATTGCGAGGAGGTGCATATATACTTAAAGATGCAAAGGGAAAGATTTTACCACGAAGCTGGAAAGTGTGCCATCTGAAAAAGTACTATGCGTAGAAGATGGATTGCGGGAGAAGTTAACTCTGGATTGGAGGGCACTTCTCCCGTAGAAAGTTTGTGTGGAAGAGATGAGGTGAAGGATTTTGCAAGTGTTGTGTTTTATGGGGCGGGAGAAGGTAACTCTGGACCGGAGGGCACTTCTCCCGACCAGGCGAGTTGGTAAAGGGTGTTGCTTTTGTAAGTGTTTTTGTGGTGGGAGAGGGTAACTCTGGACCGGAGGGCACTTCTCCCGACCAGGCGAGTAGTTGAAAGTGTGTGTTTGTGATTTTGTTTTGTGGTGCGGGAGAAGGTAACTCTGGATCGGAGGGCACCTCTCCCGACCAGGCGAGCTGTTGAAGGTGTTTTGTGAGTATTTGTGGTGCGGGAGAAGGTAACTCTGTGTTGGAGGGCACTTCTCCCGACCAGGCGAGATAGTAAGAGTTGTGTTTTTTTTATTATGGCGGGAGAAGGTAACTCTGGATTGGAGGGCACTTCTCCCGCGAGTTGTTCAGAAAGTTGAGTAATATAATGAATAAAGTTAGGCGAGTTGTTCTGTTCTTTATGATTACGTAGTTGTGATGGATAGTTTTGTTGAAATACGTGTTTTTCTGCAAGCTAATGTGTTTATGTTTGCGATCTGACTGGGATCCTATGGTTTACTGTATGATTATTATCCTTGAGAACTTTTATTGCAGGGTTATATGGTGAAAGTTAGATAGTTGTCAAGAGCAAGTAAAATAAATAACAAGCACAAATGATAAATTGTTCATACAAAAGTTGCGAGCTAGAAAGTGATAAAGGTTCTAAAAAGTTTTTTCAGTGGCAGAGGCCGCAGCAGGGGGACTTGTGAGGGTTAATTCGGGCTCAGAGGTGGTGATTGGCTCGGGCGCAGAGGTAATAGCTAGTGCTGGCTCAGGCAGCAGCTCATCCAGAGGGGTTTTCAGCTCGGCGTGTACTCCTGCAGACACGGCTGCCCGGTTTTGACAAGACAGCCACCACTTCATGTCGATAGGTTGTTTCCAGTCACCCTTGAAGCTGGTGAAAGGCGTTAGTTTGTCAATAAGGGCATCGACATTGGGGGAGTAAGAGACGTTCAGGGCGGTAACCTCCTCCTTAATCATGCTGGCCGTATTGAAAACCCATTCAGTCGCACCACTGGCCATCAGTCCGAAGTAAATAGAGGATTTTTCGTAGGCCTTAATGAGCTCGTGACGGTATGCATCAATGAACTTCCTACCAATCTCGCTGAGGAGGGAATTTTGTTAGCCTTCAGATACGCCTTTTTCGCGAGCTACTTGGATGAGTTCTGGGAGCTTTTGATGTTGTAAGGCGAGCTCCTCAGTCCTTTTGTTTAGCTCGTTACTCATGCGGGTTGCCTCATCCTTTAGGCTGTTGTTCTGGCTTTTCAAGATCGCCACCTCCTCATCACGAGCTTTCACCAGCTGGAATGTCCTGTCCAATTCTCCTTGTGTTAGTGACAGTTGTCGGGTTTGTTGTTCTGTCTGGGCAGTTAGCTCGTCGATTGTCTTGTGAAGGTTGCCTTCTGCCGAGCGAGCTACAAATTCCTCCGAAAATGTCGAGAACAGAGGTTTTAGCTGCATCGTGATATTTTGTTAGTATTTATAAGTGATTAGATGAATTATAGTAAGGTTTTCTTATTTACCTGCTTGATAGTGTGCTCGGTGAGAAGGGTTTCGACATCCGCGGCCTTGTCACACTTCGCTAGCACCTTGCTCAAATTAGAGGTACCAGCAGAGGTCGTCGCAGGGCCCTTACGGAGACGACGGCGTTTTTGCTCTGGCGGGCTAGGGCTAGGGCTGGGGCTCCTGGCCACTAGGCTCTTAGGAGCGTCCTGGAGAGGTCGCTTGCCCTTATTTTTGCCAGATCGCTGAATTAACTGGACTTCCTCTTCCTCGTCATTGGCTTCGGTGGCATTGATAGGATTTGGGACGAGAGGAGCTGTGGATTGTGGGGCGGGCTGCTTCTTTTCTTCTTCCGAGCGGGTCACGGCACAATTCTTGATAAAGGCAACTGCAGTAGATGTGAAATTTGTTATTATTCAACTTCCATAAAATGTGAGAAAGTGTAATTGTAAAATCTAAAATACCTACCAAAGTCTGATTTAGTAATGGCAAATTCTGGTTCGACCGGGTGAGAGTCGATGCCCACGTAATGGAATATGTCGGATCGATTGGTGAGAAGTACTACATCGAAGGGGCGCTTACTCCATTCCTTGAGCTGATCGGAGTATTTTTTGTATATGCGAGGGCATTCTTTGGAGGTAGGAGGCTTGTATTGTTTGGGAGTATGATTTTGTAGCTCGGTCGGGAAGGGCCACTCTTCTATGTTGTGGATAAAGAAGAAATTCTTCCTTCACTCGGGGACTTTGTTGGGAGGGTTTATTAGGAAGCGAGCTAATCCCGAGCGAGAGGAGAGGTAAAAAGAGTTCTGTTGGTACTTAATTTAAAAACAAAAATGGAAAAAGCCTGCGTCAGGCTGGACGTTATAATATTTACATAATATAAGGTATCCTGCTAGATATTTCATGGAGTTAGGGGTTAGTTGCAGAGGGGAGATTTTGTATAAGGTAGAAACTTGAAGGTAAAACGGGTGGGCTAGGAATCTAAATCCTGCCACTAGTAACATGTCGAAAAGGGTGATATGGTTCGGAGGAGGTCGCAGAGGGTCTACTTGCGGGCTGTCAGGCAGGACCATCTTGGCGGTCTCCGAAAGATTGAGAATTCTTTTAAATTTCTCTAATTTCTTTGCGTTAGGGAGTAGCCAGTAATTGTGTTTGATTTCTCTAGTTGTATGGGATGAGGAAGGAAGGTCGTCAATGGATAAGGAGTGGGCTATAGTCACTGGATTTTCTCTAAAATGTTTACAGGGTGGAGGTTTATTGGATTTGAATAGAGGGATACCCTCTAGAACATGCGCGGGGGTTAGTGATGAAGAGGATGGAGTTTCGGGGATGTGGTCCATTAAGGCTTGGGCCGCAGTATGGGCTATGGTTTGCGCTTGAAGTTCCGACCAATTAACGTCGCCCTCTGGCTCGTCGCGAAGGCCAGAGGAGGGTAAAGCTAGTTGTTTTGGTCTTTTCTCGATAATAAAGGGGTTTTCGGTGGGGTTGAAATCAGGGGAGAGTGCTGAGTTGGATGAATTAGTGTTTGGAGATTCTAGTTTCGTTATAAAGTAAACAAGATCGGGGAGGGGATAACACAGAACAAACACATCTCAGCATGCGCGACTATAATATCAGCAATGAAATTAAAATTTTCGTAAAGGAGATTTAGGGACTTACGCATTTTGGCGAGCTGTGAATCACTGATTGAGTCTGAGACAGTTGTTGGTAGATAAGCTTGGTGCAGAGCGAAAATGGCGGTTTTTTTACTGTAATTGTGTAAAGTGAGAAGAGAGAGTGAAATAATTTTTACATAGAACGGCGGAAAAGCTGATGAGATGTTTCTGAGCGGGATTAAGTAGGGTTTGTTGAGGAATGTTTTGGGCCATTAATTTGCAGGCTCACTGGATTTATTATACTCCGAGAAAATGAGGAAGTGACGCGTGTCTGACAAGGGGGCAGACTGCATTTAATGAAACTTAAATGAGATAGGAAGTGGGGAAAAAGGCGTGTCTTGACTTTGTGGATTAGTTATGATTGCGGTTTTGAATTATTGAGGCTGGTTATATTTGTAGGTCGTCAGAGGAGTAATATGTGTTTTAGGTCGTCAAGTGGGAAATCTTGAGATTTGACTTGGGGACTTGTACATATGAGTTCGTGCAGTGTGTTAATGTTGTGTGGTTCAGGTCGTTATAGTCAGGGGACTTGGGCTGAGGATTCGTGGTTGTTTCCACAAGGTGATCGTGTTATCTTTAAAAGAAGTGAGCTCAGTGAAGTTGTACTTTGGCAGGTCGCGGGTACATTCTATAATTTATTGTGGAAGAATGAGTATTATAGCTCGGTTTGTTGAGCTGTGTGATTCTGATGTGTGGTTTGGTAAGGTAAAATGGTGATTTACTTATGTGTTTTATTATTTTTTTTGAAGTGGTTGTGCTCTTGTAATTCTGTTTTTACATGTCCTACCTGATTTCGTACCTTAATCAGTTAGAACATGGGGGACTAGCTGATGTGGACCAAAATGTTCGTACGTGATATTATTTATTTAATGAGGTTATTTGTGATAAGCGACCCCATTTCTAGGAGAGGGTGTTCCTCCTGGGAGGTGGGCGAGCTGTATTGTGTCCTTAGAAAGTGAGCGGGCTGGTTCTTGTAGAGTAGCGACCTGTAGTATGAGGATAAGTTCTCATATAGGGTCGTGATCTCTTGTATTTTGAGTTGTATACTTGAGCTCGAGTGTGGGGTTTATGAATGTTAAGCCCGTGGGCTTAAGGTGATTGTGTTATGTGGCTTTTGGTGGGCTGTATAAAGGGCCCAGGCCTGTTGTGAAGAGGTTTTTTTATATATATGGGGACTTAGCATGTGGAAAGAGTCCTAATTGATAGTCGGTTGTGGAATTGTGTTATGAATGGAATTATGGTTGTAGAAGGTAACCCTAGATTGAGGGAGATCTCTCATATCTTTATATAAAGGGGCGAGTGCCTCTCATTAATTTTCTAAGTCGTTATCGCTTTATCGTATTATTGTTTATTGAGAAGAGAAGTGTTGAAGTGTTCTTCGCTTATTAACTTAAGCGTCGGAGGGCCTTAACGGGCTCGAAATCCGGCCCATTCGAGGCGTTGTTTTGCAGGATTGGCGAGGTCGCTTAGAGGATAATTGAAGATTTTAGAGCTCGCTGTGACGTATTTGGAAGCAGTGTCAGGTCGCTGATCTCTTTTGAGGTTAGTACCCCCTTTATTTGGTGGTTCAACTTTTTGGACTTATCAACGACCCATGTCACATTATCAATTATATGACTTTGGAAGTCAATAAGGATTTGACATATGAAGAGGCGCCATGTGCAATCATGGAGAAGAAAATTCCCAAGTTAAGAAATAAAGATATCAATTAGTTAAAGTACTTTGGAATCGACATCACAAGGATAAAGCAACTTGGGAACGAGAAGAGGAGTTATACGCCAAATATCTGAATACTCTAAGTTTAGTTACGTACTCTAATTTTTAAGGTCGAAAATCTTTTAAGTGGGATAGGCTGTAATATCCTGATTTTAATTAGCACTACTAACTTATACTCATTATTATTATTATTATTATTATTATTATTATTATTATTATTATTACTTGGTCATACTATTTCATTCATTAGGAACAAAGAAAGTTTTTTTTAAGCCCAGCATGAATTTATTAGAAAAGGAGCGGCTGCTGTGCTTAAAAAAAACCTTGGGAGATAAGTTCATTCCATCCTTTCAGTTGAGGGTTTTAAGGGGCAATTTATTAGGTGTACCCTGATTATTGTGATGATATATGATAGTTATACATGATGATATATGTCAATTATACGTGATATATATGGTAGTTATACGTGATGATATGTAACAAAAATTTAGAGTTTAGGGTTTAGTTTTCTATTTTAGGATTTAGTTTTTCATTTTTAGGGTTTAATATTTCATTTTAAGGTAGTTTTTTATTTTTTTATTTAATTTTTCATTTTAGTGTCCCGGTAAAAATTTATCATTTTACCAATTATATGTGATGATATGTGTTAGTTATATATGATGATATGTGTCGGTTATATGTGATGATACATGATAGAAATTTAGGATTTAGATTTTAATAATTAATTTCAGGGTTTAGTTTTTCATTTTAGGGATTAATTTTCTATTTTTAGGGTTTAATTTTTTGTTTTAGGTTTACTTTTTTAACTTTAGAATTTTAAATTTCAGATTTAGAATTTCAATTACTTGTGATGATATGTATCAGTTATAACTTATATGTGATGATATGTAATAGTTATATGTGATGATATATGCCAATTATATGCAATGATAAATTAAATTACAGGGTGCACCGGGGTCCATGGTACTCTCTCATTTTAAGGGGTGTTTATCTAAAATAAAAAAAAATATTATCAGACTAAGGGAATTAAACTCCCACGTCTTTTCCCTAACATTACTAATAAGATTTCAGCATTAATATCCTTACGCTTTAAAAAACAAAGATCATACGCAGCCATATTGCTTTGACAGTCGGCAAAGTAAGGTAGAAATATTCTATCTCTTAGTCAAAATAACTTTCCAACCATCCCTATTCTAATATTGAAAAACACACTTGTACTTTGAAACTAATGAAAAGTTGTTTCCAACATATGTACTTTTAACCTTTTGTTTCACAAATTCCCCTCATTCCTTTGCATTCAGTTGATATGGTCGTTCAAGTATAAGCGTAGTAATATTGTTATATTTTACTTATCATCATTATATATATATATATATATATATATATATATATATACCTACATATACGTATATACTTATAAGTGATTTTTTGACTAGTAAGGGTAAGGATTTGTGTTTTTCTTTTGTCGTAGTTTCGATCGTCTTTCATTTTCGCCTCGTAATAGTTTTTAAGTTGGCTGTTTTGTCTTTTAGGTGATGGAAATTTTGGAAATCAAGGATCTTAGGAGGGGTTTTGCATAGCATCATATATTTCTCATATTCGCGACACTTTCGAGGTGGGCAATTTTTTAATATTATTTTCTTGTCTCGTATAACCATTATGTGGTATATTAATGTTTAACCGATACACACGTGACATTTGATGTCGACTATAAAGCCTTCGGGCGATCATATAGCCTCCGGGCGACTATATAGCCTTCGGGCAACAGGGTACATACTCCGTGGCGGAATTTACGTAAAACTATTGAAGACGTTTTATTTTATTCGTTGATATATTTTTCCGTATTTTGAATATATGAGACACATATTTCCACTGGGCTTGTAGCTCATCCCAAATATTTAACGATTTCAGGTTGATGGAGCGAGATGACATATGACGAGGGGACTGGAAATTTATTAAATGATTAATTCCGCATTATTCAATACTTTTCCCTTTTCCTGAAAAAAAATAATAATCTCTTTCATCTGCTCTTTTATGATTTTATTTTGGTCATTATGATATTCTGCACTTTTATTTCAACTTAATTTATTTGCTGATTTGAGATTGTTATATATATTTGTTGTTGTCATGCTTCTGATATAAGTTTTATACTATTTAATGAAATATCTTTCTTTAATGTCGCTGGACTATAGATGCGTGCGTGTTTGAGATGGTGGTTACCCATTTATAATTGCAAATAATTTCTTTAAGTGGAGTGATACTATCTATGCATGTGTTAGGCTTTCGTAAGAAAAATACGTTCAATATGTGTAATTCTTTAAAGGTGCATGTTTTTCTTTCCCCTTCATTTTGCCAAGAAAAAAAGGAAAACAAAGGGATGAATATATATATATATATAGGATTAGGTTCAAATAGATCCCACGTCAATATATGCGAACCTAGGGACCAATTCGGACCGTAGATCTTATAATATGTGTGGACCAGATTTTTTCTATTTTTTAAATTCATTAAATTACATATATGGAAAGAGGAGGGCTTTTAAGTAATTTTACAAATCAGCTAATCARAATAAATTCCCACCATCCCCGCATTAAACCCAATATTCCTATTCTGTTTAATTTTCCAATCATCCCAACCCTACAATCCGCCCCTTTTCTTCCCCGTCTCCTCTCCAATCGGACGAAATTCTCCAACTCCTCAATTCAGAATCGGCCAAGTGCAGCAACGGCGTGATTGGCGTAGCACCGGCGGAGGCGGCGATGGCGACCCGTAGCGGCGGTGTGACGGCGATGCTCCAATTGGCAGGCAATTTCTCCGCCTTCTCCGGGCGATGGTGTTGATGGTTGTTGGCGAACGGTGGTGTTGTCGGCTGAATTCTGAATGGGTAGGGTTTAATGAATGTAGGGTTGAATGTTGGGCCAAAAAGCAGTATTAGTGTAGTAAAAAAGCGCTGCCATAATATGAAAAAAGCACCCCTGAAATTGTCAAATTTGTAAGCACTGCCAACATATAAAAAAAGCATTGCTACTTATATTATAAAAGCACTAATTATAAGTGAAAAAAACATTGCTACTTAATTATACATAAATTTTATTTAAAATTGTTTGTTGAAAATTTGAGTTTTTTGAAAATTTTGAATTTTTCCGTAATTGTAGATGAATTTTGTGATGCTTTTTGTATAAAGCCGCAGTGCTTTTTTTTATATCCGTAGTGCTTTCTAAAGAGCAATTCAGCGCTCTTTATGAATATTGTTATATGTCGAAAATACCCTTTTTATTAATTTAATGCAATATTTACCTTCGGCGATCATATAGCCTCCGGGGCGACTATATAGCCTTCGGGCAACAGGGGTACCATACTCCGTGGCGGATTTTACGTAAAACTATTGAAGACGTTTTATTTTATTCGTTGATATATTTTTCCGTATTTTGAATATATGAGACACATATTTCCACTGGGCTTGTAGCTCATCCCAAATATTTAACGATTTCAGGTTGATGGAGCGAGATGACATATGACGAGGGGACTGAAATTTATTAAATGATTAATTCCGCATTATTCAATACTTTTCCCTTTTCCTGAAAAAAAATAATAATCTCTTTCATCTGCTCTTTTATGATTTTATTTTGGTCATTATGATATTCTGCACTTTTATTTCAACTTAATTTATTTGCTGATTTGAGATTGTTATATATATTGTTGTTGTCATGCTTCTGATATAAGTTTTATACTATTTAATGAAATATCTTTCTTTAATGTCGCTGGACTATAGATGCGTGCGTGTTTGAGATGGTGGTTACCCATTTATAATTGCAAATAATTTCTTTAAGTGGAAGTGATACTATCTATGCATGTGTTAGGCTTTCGTAAGAAAAATACGTTCAATATGTGTAATTCTTTAAAGGTGCATGTTTTTCTTCCCCTTCATTTTGCCAAGAAAAAAGGAAAACAAAGGATGAATATATATATATATATAGGATTAGGTTCAAATAGATCCCACGTCAATATATGCGAACCTAGGGACCAATTCGGACCGTAGATCTTATAATATGTGTGGACCAGATTTTTTCTATTTTTAAATTCATTAAATTACATATATGGAAAGAGGAGGGCTTTTATGTAATTTTACAAATCAGCTAATCAGAATAAAATCCCACCATCCCCGCATTAAACCCAATATTCCTATTCTGTTTAATTTTCCAATCATCCAAACCCTACAATCCGCCCCTTTTCTTCCCCGTCTCCTCTCCAATCGGACGAAATTCTCCAACTCCTCAATTCAGAATCGGCCAAGTGCAGCAACGGCGTGATTGGCGTAGCACCGGCGGAGGCGGCGATGGCGACCCGTAGCGGCGGTGTGACGGCGATGCTCCAATTGGCAGGCAATTTCTCCGCCTTCTCCGAAAACCGATGGCGGCGATGGACTCTCGGGCAGGTGGCTCAGCTGGGCAATCCGGCGGGTGAGGCATCTCGTCTGGTTCTTCGTGGGGCCGCTCGGTGATTACCGTGGCGCTTGACCACGGTTGGAATGGATCTGTGGCCGGCCACGGCTGAGAAGGGTGGCGGTCATGGTGGCGGCGTAGCGATGCTCGACTATGGAGGCGGCGGCTCAAGAGACCGGGAAACATGGTGGTGGCCTCGGCGGATGGCGGCGTTCGATTCTCCGGTGGTTTTGCGTCTGGCGGCGGGTGTTGTGGCTGAGAACTATGGCTGTTCGGGTTTGAGAAAGGCGACGACTTGGCCTGACTAGGCCGATGCTCTGGGCCCATACGGCCATGAAAGGCGACTGGTTTGCGACGGCGGCGAGGTTTGGCTGCAGCTGGGCGATGGTGTTGATGGTTGTTGGCGAACGGTGGTGTTGTCGGCTGAATTCTGAATGGGTAGGGTTTAATGAATGTAGGGTTGAATGTTGGGCCAAAAAGCAGTATTAGTGTAGTAAAAAAGCGCTGCCATAATATGAAAAAAAGCACCCCTGAAATTGTCAAATTTGTAGCACTGCCAACATATAAAAAAAGCATTGCTACTTATATTATAAAAGCACTAATTATAAGTGAAAAAAACATTGCTACTTAATTATACATAAATTTTATTTAAAATTGTTTGTTGAAAATTTGAGTTTTTTGAAATTTTTGAATTTTTCCGTAATTGTAGATGAATTTTGTGATGCTTTTTGTATAAAGCCGCAGTGCTTTTTTTTTATATCCGTAGTGCTTTCTAAAGAGCAATTCAGCGCTCTTTATGAATATTGTTATATGTCGAAAATACCCTTTTTATTAATTTAATGCAATATTTACCATAAATACACTGCTGACGTGTCATGTTCTCAACCATCTAGATTATTCAATCCAATGGTCAAGATGAGTCCCTAGGTTCACATATAATGACATGGTTCCATTTGAACCCAACCCTATATATATATATATATATGAGCATTAAAGTGGAAGTCCTATGATTCATTATTTAAAAATTTTACCACCGTGGTGTTTATTAAAAATCATTGTTTCAAGCCTTTTTGTTTTCCTTAAAGGAATCATGGTTGCATTATATATAATGCTTGTGAGATTAATCTTATTTAAAATCCTTCATCTTACTTGATTCTTTTGTAAATTTATTTATATGGCATTCTTCTCAAATGTGGCCACTGCTACTATTATTTCTAAGGTTTTAGTAAACAGGGGATCCTCTCTCTGTTGCACTCTTCAATAGTAGTTACTATTTATTTTGGATAAAGATTTCTAGAACATTAGTGATCTTATCATATCTAAAATGTTTCTAAGTTTGTGACAATCTTATTCCTAGACTCAAATTGTTTACCTATAAATAGACTCTAATGCTTATAATTAAATTACATTTA
>BMAC01000419.1:12083-67612 GCA_014905375.1 Phtheirospermum japonicum | reverse complement strand
GTCGTCCACGCCGTGCCGGAGAGGTAAAATGGCTGGTTATATATATATGAAGTATATATATGTGTGTGCAGTTTGTTTATAATGTATAATGTATTGTTTATAATGTATAATGTATGTTCTTAGTATGACTTATTATATGCATGCATGATTTATATATATATATATATATATTATATATATATATATATATATATATATATTATAAATATATATATATATTGCATGCATGTTGTGTATATGTTTTAATATGCATGCAGAGGATATGTAATATATGTATATATTTTATATATATAAATTGTTTATATGTATAATAATATATATATATATAATGTATATATTAAATATATGATCAATATATTAATATATATATAATTGTTATATATAAGTTTAATATATTATATATATATATATATATATATATATATATATATAATTGTTATATATATATGTTTAATAGAAATGGATCATGCTCGTTCGATTTTACGAAAATCAAATTATTTTCTATTTATTAAAAGCAATTAAAGCATTGTTTGAATTAATTGATTGTAAAATTGGGCCGTCGTCAATTTGAATTCGATTCAAATTACTTTTATTTAAAAAAAAATTTGTTTTCCGCTGCGCGACGGTACCACTAAATCCCAACAGTATTAGGAGTTCTTGTGTCTTAAATAGACAACCTAGAATCCTAAACTTGGTAAAATTCTAAAAACAAATCCTAAACACAATTTAGGAATAATTAAAGTCTTGTGCATAAACTAGGAAACATAATATTGTCCTAAATCTAGTTTCCTAACTTATTTTGTGCCCAAGAAAGGCAAATAACAAAATAGGAACTATTGCCAAGAATAAATTTCTCAACAATCTCCCCCTTTTGCCTTTTTGGACAAAACACTAAGACGCAAACACAAAAATAAAAATACTAACTCCCCCTAAACAAAACACCCAATGTTGTTAAAACTCAAACCAACATTACAAACCAACATTGTTCAAAATAACCAACACTTCACAAAACAAACAGAGTAAAGGAACTTATTGACTTCGAATCCTTTTTGAACGTCGAGGAGATGTCGAAGTTCCTTCACCACTATTCTTCCTCTTCTTCTTCTCCCTCATTTTCATCATTCTCTTCAAAGCCTTGTTGCGCGCTCGAATTCGCTTCCGCCTCTTTTCTTGAGCAAGGTTTGCCAAGGCTTCAGCAGCAACAACATCTTCAGCATCAGCGGCGGCAGCAGCAGTCTCATTCTCGGCAACATCTTCACCGGCAGCATTGTCTCCCCCTATGTTCGCGTCAACGTCCTCTCCCACTTTTTGACCAGAAAGGGAAAGAGCTTCCAAAAGGGAGGTTCGAAGAGCCTTAAGATGTTTCATCTGCAAATCTATAGAAGCCACATGTGCACGAAGAACCTGGGCAGAAATATTGACCATGTTGGGATTGCTCGTACCAACATCACTAGCAACATTGGCCGAAACAGGCGCTTGCCAGGGCAAATCAATAACTCGGGCACCGGTAACATGCTGATTGCACAAGGCAAACCACTCAGCCTCACCCGTGAGCACATCCTCGGGACCAAGCTGTAAGCCTTGATTCTCTAACAAGCTGAAAATCAAAGACGGAAAATACAACGATGCCGCAGACTTCGTGGTGGCAAACTTAGTGATAATATCAAAAACATGCTGACCAAAACTAAAAGGGATCCCTCTCCCAAGACGAAACAAGAACTGGGCCTGAGGCCGCGTAACACAGGTTGTGTTTTTGGAGGGGACCCAATTACAAATGGCAAGCTTATGCAAAATAGAATGCAGAGATGAAAGACGTGTACTTGGAAGCTGCTCAAACCAGGAATTAACCATCCCACCAGACAGAAACTTTACTACCTCATTCATATCATCCACCGTCGAGTCACCCCGGTAAGACTCAGTACCATAAAACTCATCAATTAGCTCAGGGGTGAATGAAAAAACTTTGCCACGCATAAAAACCTTCCCATAATTGACTGAATCCAAATCAACCATAGAGGGCAACAAATTGGCAAAAAACTCGACAACAACATCACGCACAAAAGGCATGGCTGTGGAGACGGTGGAATACATACCTCTGTGTCGAAGATAGGCAATGAGATTGTGTTTCTCAAAAAGTTCAACCGGAACTCGTTTCTCGGCAATCATATGACGATTCTGGTAGGCATCAAATAGCTCGGCAGCCTCGGCAGTGATGAATTTCTCCGAAAAGGGCACCATGTCCTCAAGCTCGGGCAGAGGAGTAGCCGGTCCTGAAGAGGACTCGGATTGAGCCGATGCATTAGATGAGGGCGTAGATGGAGCTGGAGAGGTTCTTGGAACAGAAGCAATGCTGGAGGATGAAACAGACTGCGAGCGACGCGATGTTGGTAAGGGACTACCAACATGACTAGCAACATCCTCCTTGGCAGCAGCCTTCTTTTTCTTCTTGTCATCTTTACATGCAACAAGAATATCTTTCAAGGGCACATCGAATGATGAATCAGGTGAATACTCAAAAATACCTGTGTCAAATTCAGGCGTAGCAGCACGAACTGGAGACAGCAGGGGATCATCGGCAAGCGTCTTGGCAGAACTTGTAACCTCGCCGGTGATAAAGTCCAGTACAGTGTAAGGGGGTGAAGAGTACTCACTAGCAGTTGATCCAGGAGAAACTTTGACCTTTACCTGGATGGGAGAGACACTGTCCTTCGTCAGGCTGGGTCTCCTGTCGGCTTTACGTACAAGCTGCTTCTGGCGAGTAAACCTCTTCTTCTCCGGCAGACTGGGAGCAGAAGCAGACGGCGGCACATCTCCGGAAGTCAGAGCAGTAGGCTCAAAATCATGATCATCGGGGTCAGACTCCATAATAACATCCTCTTGGAGATTCATGTGTTCGATAGGCACGTGGCGACGCGGACCAGCCTTGCTTTTTGGGACCACGGGCGGCACAACGCCGGGCGGTATGTTGCGCAAGCGCCTAGACCGCTTCAAGGTTGGGTTCCCCATGCGGCCAAAAGTCTCAGCCACAAAAGCTAAATCTGGGGGATTATCGATGTCAATTTCGTTCCCAGGCTGTCCATGGAACACTTGAGCAACCGGCGTAGCGTCGACCAGCGATGGAACAGGCACGGCAGCGAGAGAAACAGGCGCAGGCGATTGTGGTGGCGATGTTGATAGTGGTGGATTTGAAGAACTACCACCACCAATCTCCTCACGAATATCAAGGCCACCAATTTTTGGGAACGGTAGCGGGACCTGGTCGCCGGAGCTGCGAACCTCTTCTGGCAGTTCTGGGACAGACGGCGGTGGAGAGCCAGACATCCTGCAAAATCTCACAGAAACACACAACCAAGAAACAAACAAAAAAGATCGAGAGAATTTGAGAGGAGTAAGGAGTCTGAGAGTTTTAATTCGAAAGGGGTTTTGGAATTGTGAGCAAACGGTAAAAGGGAATCAGCTTTTTATCCCCTCAAAAAGTGACTGTTGCACATAAGGAGAGAGAGGGTAAATAAAAATAAAAAGAAATTCCTAAAATATTTCACCAGCCGATTTTATGCACAAAAAATGCGATTTTATTTCCATGTAAAAAGCGCCACTCCTCCTAGAATATGGCGACGTGATCACACAACTTGTCCCATTATCTCTTTCCATAATCCCCTTTTTTTTATTAAAAAATTGCACGACTTAATCTACAAAATAGGCCGAAAATACAAAGCTAATTTTAATGAACCATCAGCACAGTTGTACCTATATTGTGCAATGTTTATTTTCACTCACCAAATTCACCTCGTTATTACCTGTCCAGCCGTCCGATTATAACTCCACTAAAACACTTGATTAGCTCAATTCAAAACAAAATTAAGAGATTTCAATCAAGACAAAAACACAAGAAACAAAACGCACAGCAAGATGGCATCTTCACAAAGTATGAATGTTCTACGGGATGCCTAAAAATCATGACCTAAAAGGTTAAAACAAAACACATTATGATTTCAGTGTTTTGATCCAATGTTGTTTTTTATTACTAACAACATTATAAACCAACATCGCCCTAGGTGAAGTCAATGGAAACTTACCCCTTAACCAAAGTTAATAACTACGTCAAAATCTCTCAAGAAGGCGATTTTTAAAGATTGGAGCATTTTGAGTCCAGATTTTCTTCATCCTTGAAGGGATTTAAATCTTTTAATATTCAGCAATTGCTGTTAAACGCCTCTTGATTTTGGACCTGGGAGAAAACCAGTTTCTGCGGGCAAGTCCCACAATCACCTAATTTCGAAGAGGTTGGTTCTTTTTGTCATTACTTTCATTGCAACAGAGGACCTTATTACACTTTCAATCAAACTCAATGCATTAGTATAATGTATGAAAAGAAAGATAAAAATACATGCAAAATAATACTGATGTTGTGACTGATGTTGATAAGTAGTGTCACAACATCACAAACCAACATTGGTTAGACAATGCACATACCGAGATCTCTTCTCAAACGAGAGAAGGTCTCGCAATCTAATCCCTTCGTGAAGATGTCAGACAGCTGATTATCAGTTCCAATATATTCAAGGCTAACAATCTTCCTCTCAACTAGGTCTCGAATAAAGTGGTACCTTATGTCAATGTGTTTGATTCGAGAATGCTGGACTGGATTTTTGGAGATGTCAATGGCACTGGAATTATCACACAACACCGTCAGGATACTACTGTGCAGACCGTAGTCTTCAATCATTTGGTTCATCCACAGTAATTATGTGCACGTACTTCCAGCTGCAATGTACTCGGCTTCAGCTGTAGAAAGAGAAATACAATTTTGCTTTTTGTTGTACCAAGAAATTAGATTATTACCCAGAAAAAAAATCCTCCAGTAGTACTCTTCCTATCTACTACATCCCCAGCCCAGTTCGAATCAGTGAAACCTAAAAGTTCAGTACCAGTATCTTTAGTATACCACACACCTAGTTCAGTTGTAACAGCAATGTACCTAATAACTCTTTTAACCGCTTTCAAGTGTGACTCTTTTGGATTAGACTGATATCTAGCACATAAGCACACACTATACATAATATTTGGTCTACTTGCTGTCAAATACAACAAACTTCCTATCATACTCCTGTACATGGTGTTACCAACACCCTTATCAACTTTACAATTTTGCCCAGCGGCGTTTTCTTAACAGTTTCACCCTCTAACCCAAACTTTTTGACTAAGTTCTTTGCATATTTAGTCTGGGAAAGAAAAATACCATCATCAAGATGTTTAATTTGTAAACCAAGAAAGTATGAGAGATTACCTTCCATGCTCATTTCGAACGTATCAGACATTCGAGTGACAAACTCCTTGACCATCTGCTCGTTAGTGGATCCAAAAATAATATCGTCTACATAAATTTGGACAATTAAGATGTGCTTGTTGGATTTAAGAAGAAACAAAGTTTTATCAACTTCCCCTCGTCTAAAGTTCAAATAAAGCAAATGTTGAGTTAGCCTTTCATACCAAGCTCTAGGAGCTTGTTTTAAACCATAAAGTGCCCTTTTTAATTTAAAACAAAATCAGGTTTTTGAGAATCCACAAATCCGTTAGGCTGCTCAACATATACTTCTTCACTTAAGACCCCATTCAAAAAGGCACTCTTAATGTCCATTTGATGCAACGAAATTTTCATATAACAAGCAACAGAAAGCAAAAGTCTTACCGACTCAATTCGAGCAAAAGGGGCAATTGTCTCATCAAAATCAATTCCTTCAATTTGCGTATACCCTTGTGCGACAAGTCGAGCTTTACTCCTCACAATGTTCCTTGCTTCATCAGTCTTGTTCTTGAATATCCACTTGGTCCCCGTCACGTGAGCACTTTCTGGCCGTGGAATAGGATCCCACACATCATTCTTGACGAATTGGTCCAGCTCCTCTTGCATAGCCCGAATCCAGAACTCATCCTTGAGTGCATCCTCCACGCGCTTGGGCTCTATTTCAGAAAGGTACAAAGACTCACGAATTTTAGAACAATTAGTAGACAAACATACATACCTGACCATTTCTTTAAAATTTATTTGTCGTCGTCTTGTACTTCTTTCATCCATATCACCAATGATTTGGCCCACGGGGTGATTTTTCTGGATTCTGGATGGAATGTCCCTCTGATGAAGATCAATGGGATCTGCTGGATCTTCTTCCTCTGAATCAGAATCAGATTCTGCAACTTGGCTCGATGTTGGTACCGATGTTGGTATCCCAGTATCAACATGGTTATCAACATCACTTAAATCTCTGAGTTCAGCAGCTGCATCTTTGTTCTCAATACCTGCACCATCAACTAAAGTAGGAGTGACACTACCTTGAGGGTTTTGATCATACACCAGATCATTATCCTCGACAGGCTTGACTCCGCTCGTTAGATCATCAAACTTGACATTTACTGACTCAAACATACTTCGAGTTCGAAGGTTAAACAACCTATATGCATGACTATTTTGGGAATAACCCATGAAAATGCACTTATCACTTTTTGAGTCAAGTTTAGCAAGATGATTTCTATCGTTAAGCACATAGAAAATACATCCAAACACATGAAAATAGCTCAAGTTTGGTTTCTTTCCAATCAACAATTCGTAGGGAGTTACACATGAACCTGGTCTAAAATAAGCCCTATTCGTGATATGACATGCAGTGTTCATTGCTTCAGCCCAAAATCGTTTAGCTATCCCATTAGAAATGAGCATAGTTCTAGTTATCTGCGCTAGAGTTCTATTCTTACGTTCAGCTATGCCATTTTGTTGAGGGGTAATTGGAGAAGAAAATTCATGACTAATACCCTCATAAGTGCAGTACTTCAAAAAAGATGCATTTTCAAACTCCTTTCCATGATTAGTTCTAATCCTACCAATTTTCACATTAAACCTTACACATAGCTTCTTTGCAAGTTTTTTGAAAGTCTCAAATGTTTCAGATTTTTCTTTTAAAACTCTACCCAAGTAAACCTTGAAAAATCATCAACAATTACAAGAACATACCTCTTACCACCAAGGCTCTCAACCTCAAGTGGTCCCATGAGATCCATGTGAAGCAATTCAAAGTAAGATGATGTAGTGAGACTTTGTTAGACTGGATGTGGCACCCTGACCTATTTCCCTTTTTGGCATGCCTCGCACACTGGAATGATCTTGGTGTTGAGTTTAGGCAGTCCACTCACAGCTTCTTCCTTGACCAACCTGTCCATCATCTTGTAGTTGACATGTCCAAGCTTTTGATGCCATATCTCAGCATCACTAAATTGGGACAACCTGCAAAAGGCATCACTATGAATTTGGTAGCAATTATCTGAAGTTCTTTTCCCGGTGAGAATACACGATCCATTCTCCTCATAGACTTCACACTTTTCACGGTTGAATTTAACTCTAAACCCTCCATCACACAATTGACTTATGCTAATCAAATTTGCAGTAAGTCCTTCTACTAGCAGCACATTTTCCAGTGTTACAACGCCAGGAACATGGAGAGTCCCTTGGCCAACAATTTGGCCATTTGCGCCTCCTCCATACTTCACTTTTCCACCTCTAAATCTGAAAATGTTGGAAAGCAATTCTTCTGATCCTGTCATATGCTTCGAGCATCCACTATCAAAATACCAGGCTCCAGGGACAAGAGACTTTAGGGAGGTATGGATCATATTGCACTTGACGCTGTTTTTCTTGACCCACACTTGTTTGTATCTGATGTTGGTATTGGTGTTGGTAGCGCGGTTACCAACATTGGACTTGACAGACATATTTGTTCTCTGAAAATATTTTTTCTCTCCAATGATCTTCCAGCAAAAGGGCCGAATGTGCCCTGGTTCTCCACAATGATGACACACGAAATGTCTCCTCCTTTTCTTGTGGCGTTTGGAAGATTTTCGTTCTTGACTCGACACTTGCGTAGGTTGACTTGGTTTGAAACCTATTCCATGCTTAGAGGACTCTAGGAAGCTAACCTGCAAAATTTCATCAAGCTTCGCCTTACCTTTGTTTAGATTTGAAATGGTTCCTCGAACAGTGGTCAGTTCGTTCCTAATCTTTTCAAGCTCAGCATCCTTCTTGGTGAGAGATGTTTCCAACCGAACAATAATTTCGAGCTGATCCTCTTTTTCCTTGGTTAGCTTCTCTACTTCTTTTGCGAGATCTTTTGCTTTGAGTACCTGTTTACTCCAACTGACAAATAATTTCTTGTGGTCAACACTCAGCTGCTCGTATTCCTCATAATAGTCAGTGGTCTCGACATTCAGGCACACGATATTATCTGCAAGCAAATCAACATGGATATCGTCGTCCCAAACAACATGGGTGAATAAGGCTGGGACTGGATCAATTGTCTCGGAATCATTGAAGTCTTCAGTAAAGTCAGTAGCGACCATGCTTTTCTTTCTAAGTGTGTTGGGACACTCATTCTTGTAATGTCCCCAACCTTTGCATTCGTGGCATTGTATCTCGTTGAGTGGTTTTGTAAAACTTGACACATTGGAAATTGAATTTGTGGACTGAGATTGTGGAAGAGTACGTCCAGTAAACTTTGGAGTGGATGTTTGTGTCCTGTTCCATGTATTTGAGCTTCCAGAATTGTTCTTCTTCTTCAAGAATTTGTTGAAGCGTTGTGTCACGAGGGTCAGTTCATCTTCTTCGAGAGTAGTCGACTCTATCCTTTTAATAATCCTATTAACGTCGAATTCCTCGTCATCTTCACCATCGACTGCAATTGAATCAGAAGAATAAGCAACATTCTTCTCTTTCGAGCTAGAGGTGACGTGTTCCATCTCGTATTGTTTGAGGTTTCCAACTAAGGTGTTGAAATCGATGTTATCAACATCCTTGAATTGTTCTATTGCCACCACCTTCATGCTATAATTCTTCGTAATGGATCTTAGCAATTTTGATACAAGATGGGAATTAGTTATGGGCTCACCCAGCTCTCTGCACTACTCTGTTATTTCCGACAATCTCACAGAGTAGTCCATGATCGATTCTTTCTCATTCATTCTCATAGCCTCGAATGTGGACAAGAGCATTCTTAGTCTGGATTTCTTCACGCTTGCTGTTCCTTCACACACCCTTTGGAGTGCATCCCATGCATCCTTTGCTGACTCGCAATTTTTGATGATTCGATAGTAGCTTGCATCTACATAGCCACACAAGGCGTTGATGCATTTAGAGTTCCAATTTGCAGCAGCTGCTTCGTCAGCAGTCCAATCTTCCTCTTTCTTGGGAATGGCATCGCCCTCGCCATCCGTGACACGTGGCTTTTCCCATCCAACAAAGACGGTCTTCCAAACACGTTCATCCATGCTCTTCAAGTGCCATCTCATTCTCTGTTTTCAGAGAGTAATTCTCACCATTAAGGACTAACGGCCTCGGGTTGCCTTGAGTATCCATAGCACCTAAAAAATAAGGATCAATACTTAAAAGGTTAAGTAACCCGCTCTAGATGCCAATTGTAAAATCAGAAGGTTTATGAATATAAGAATAATTTTCAAATTCACGATGTTGTTAATCAATGTTACCAACATCAGTTAACAACATCGACCAGAGTAAATTAAATTTATGCAGCGAAAATTAAAATATGAGAACACGATTAAACAAATTCAGTTCACGAGTAAATACTTGTGAACTTGGGTGTACAAACCCGAAACTATATTACTTTCTTTTTAAGTTTAATACAAAATATAAAGTAATATATGAAAACTAAATATCAAGAAACTTGATACTAAATACTTGTTGTCGGAATGGCAAGATCTTTTTCGTCGGTCACACAACTTCAAAGATCTTGTTTACCACGAACGTTGGCTCCAAGTAGATATCACTTATTCGTGTTCTTCTTCTTTGCGTCTTGCGTCGTGCGTTCTTCTCTCAAGAAATCCGTGCGTAAAAGTGTGTCCAAGTATTAGGAGTTCTTGTGTCTTAAATAGACAACCTAGAATCCTAAACTTGGTAAAATCCTAAAAACAAATCCTAAACACAATTTAGGAATAATTAAAGTCTTGTGCATAAACTAGGAAACATAATATTGTCCTAAATCTAGTTTCCTAACTTATTTTGTGCCCAAGAAAGGCAAATAACAAAATAGGAATTATTGACAAGAATAAATTCCTCAACACACTAACTAACAGTCTTCAATAACTCAACAATAATAGGAAATGGATGCAATAGCCAAATTCGTATAAACGAGTTGGAAAATCAAAATCATTTTTTCTCAAGGAAACAAACTATGAACAAATATTGTCGTCAAATAATATCTTGTGTACAAAACTGAATGCGATTGTCGACATGCTGGTAAAAGATCTTCTTCTTTCCATAGGCCAGCTTCAGCTTTTCACCCTGATGAGAGGTAATTATATTTAGTGAGCTTAGAAGATGGAACTACATATCGATGAAATGAACAAATGATGCATTATACATTTGCTTGACTCACGTGGTTTTTTCTTTAGAATCCTCTTTAGCATCTGCGTCCGTTGATTCAGCACCTTCTGTGTTGAGGAATGTCATCTTCCCGAATGATTCTTTCGCATCCCCAAAGAAATCCTTCACTTTATCAACAACGGTTTTCAGTTCACCCTGAGTTGGAAGCTGAAAACGGAAATTGCACAAAAAAAAGCAGAAACGTATAAGAAGAAAAACTGTAGCAAATCACCACACAATCCAAGTGCTGAGCATAACAATGAAAGAAGAGGAAACAAAATAAACGCTTCAAACATTAAACCTACGGGAAATGACCTCACGTTTTGTCTGCGATTTTCATTCAAGTTGATGGATTTACATTTTATGCAGCGGACAGATAATAGAACATGCTTAGTTCAGCTAATTACAATTAAATAAACACTGCTATATAATTGTGACACCCGAAGAGCGTAAATAATTAACTATTACCTCAATCACATCATTCGCGGCTAGTGCAGACCTAATATTGTTGTTTTCCTGCAAATATTTTTGAAGCATAGAACATTAGAAACTAAAAGGACGCTGACTTTTGATTCTTCGAATTTTATTGCGCGAAAACAAAAACATTACGACAATTTTGTAGCCATATCGAAACTCTGTAGCACCCCGCAGTACACGAAACTGTTTAATAGCCATCTTCTGTATTTCCTTTTCATCCTGTTCCAATAAAAGATACAAAGAAGAACATATATATATAGTGTTGGATCATATATGTTACATACTCAAAAGCTGAATGCAACAAAATTCCAAACAGTAGCCAACTCACTTTATAAATAACTGCTGCAAGATTCCGAGCCAGAGTGTCTTTGTAGATATATTTCCCGAGAAAATTGTCCTTGGCGGCAAGCATGATTTTCGCGGTCGTGCCACCTGTCACGATATTAAGTGGGTACCAAAGGTAAACCTGAACAAAAAGAAAAACAGCAAAACTTTCACATCTCAGAAACATTCCAATCCGGGTGGTATATATGCTTATTAATTATCCACCAGCTATTAAACAGTTTGTTTTAATTGAATTGTCACACAAATATAAAGATTCCAAAGAGCTATGAATATATTCTCAATCCAAAGATGTAGAGAAAGCTAATTAGAAAAGAAAGAATAATCAACCTAGTAAAGAATCAATTACATAAGTGTTACTGCAAATCGTTAATTTACTTAATATTATCATTATTTGATGTCCATAGTTCATACCAACATCACAATTATCCAGAGAGAGAGAGAGAGAGAGAGCTAACATACATACATTTGCCATACGAATGAAGATAACAAATTTAGGGTTGCCATCATCTTCAAGCTTGGGAATAGGAGGAGGTGGTTTGCGCTGGTATTGCCTGGCCGCCATTCCCCCTTTCTTGCCTTTAGCTTCAACTACCATCAGTTTGTGTTGCTTTTGGAGCTGGTATAGCTTCTGGGATGATGTTGTTTTTGTTGAAAACAGAGAGTGTCTGATTAGTGAGTCTTCATGTGTTCTTCCGTTTGATGATAAGGGCAGTCTCACCAGTGGATTCAAAGACATTCCCACCTCCATAACTCACTAATCTCTCTGGGAGAATTTTCAGTTTTACCAGATTCTTGATTGTGTTTGTTCTTTGTTGGGTGGGATTGTTGTATTGATCCTTTGGCCAAACCTTATCCACAATTTTTGACTTATTGTTTTCTTTTATTTTTATTTTAATATTTTGTGGGTTTAATTGGCTAGAAATTGAGAAGAAAAGAATTGGTGGGAAGTTTGGAAATATGTTTTTCCGAGGGGCAATTGTCCAATAAAAAAAATGAAAAGTATTTTTGTCAAATACTTTAATCAATTATATAAAATATCAAATAATCTAACTATAAATATACACTTATAAGGTTACACCTTTTAAAAATAATATAATAATAATATCAATAAACAACAAACCACCACCATTACTCCATTCCACCTCCCGTCGGCCACCACCGCCGCCGTCGCTGCCACTGTCCAGCCTCCGAAGATTTTTCCGGCGACCAATGCCTGAAAAAATTTCAACGATTTTTTTTTTCTTTGCCCAAAAAAATAATTTATTTTTTTTTTTGCCCCAAGAAATTTTCTTACTTTTCCATACATAAAGTATGAAATTCTCACTATAAAGTAGGATTTTTTTTCTTTTTTTTTTTTAACATAAATTAAAATTGACTTTATTTTATGAAATAAAGTAAGAAGTTTCACTAAAAAAGTAAGATTTTTTCTTACTTTTTCGAACATAAATAACAAACTTTCTTACTTTATAGGATATAAAGTAAGAAACTTTATTACCTTTTCGAACATAAAATTCAAAATTTAATTATAAAATAATATATAGTTGTATTAAATAAGAAATACATAATAATAATTTGCTATTAAGTAAGATTTTTTTTCTTTTTTTTTTTTTACGAAAAAAAAAGTGTGTAATAAGTAAGAAGTAGATAACAACATTTGCACATCAAAGTAAGAAACTTTTGCAATCAAATAAAATACTTCTGTCATCAAGTATGAATTTCCGAACATTAAATAAAAAATTTATTACATATAGTAAGAAATTCGAACATATAGTAAGAAATATTTTCGGTGACCGGAATTATTTTTGTACATATAGTAAAAAATCCGGACATATAGTAAGAAATATTTTCGGAGACCGAAAATATTTTTGGACATTAAATAAGAAATGTTTGGACATATAGTAAGAAATTCAAACATATAATAAGAAGTTTAGACATATAGTAAGAAATTGTTTGGGTTGAAAAAAGAAACTGACTACACTGACTCTATGGACATATAGTAAAAATTCAAATATACAGTAAATAAATTCTGGGCGAAAGAAAAATACGTCAAAAATAAATTTCAGCAGCTGGAAAATATTTTCAAATGATCGGAAAAAAGATCCGGCAATCGAAAAATTTCTTGGCCGGCCGACGGCAGCCACCTGCTGCCCCAATTAAATATTATTATTATTATTATTATTATTATTATTATTATTATTATTATTATTATTATTGTTGTTGTTGTTGTTGTTGTTGTTGTTGTTGTTGTTGTTTTTGTTATTATTATTATTAGATTTTTTAATAGTAAGGGTATTGTGAAATATTCATATCACAATTTTGAACTATTTGGCAAAAAATAAGTACTATTTGATTAAAAATTTGATGTAGAACTAATTGGAAAATGGACCTCCACTTGGAGGACTATTCGACAATTTACCCTTTTATTATTATTATTATTTGGAAATATTTTGGACATAAGGTTGTAAGTGTGAACTTTAGGCATAAATTGTAATATAAGTAAATTCGATATTAAGATTTGTGTGTTTATTCAAAACAATAATTACTCGTGTAACTTTCAAGGATCCACAAATCTAGTATGAACTTTCGGTATTTGGACATCCAAAAATAATTTAGACTGAAGTATATTATTAAGACAGTCTACTAGGACCAAAATTATACAAGTAACTTGTAAAACTAGAAGAATAGTACAATTTATATAATTTATAGGACCAGAGTTGAACAAAGTTAAAATTTATGAAACTAAATTACTATCTGAAATATTCACATGATGGAAATCGTTAGTTCATAGGAGAGAGTGTACCATGTACCCACGTGTACTTTGCAAAGTGAACCCTGTAATTTAATTTATTATGGCATATAACTGGTATAGATCATCACATATAACATGTACACATCATCATATATAATTGATACATATCATCACAAGTAATTGAAATTCTAAATCTAAAATCCTGAAATTAAACAAATAAACCTAAAACAACAAAAATAAACCCTAAAATGGAAAATTAATTCCTAAAATGAAAAACTAAACCACGAAATTGAATATTAAACTCAAAATCCTAAATTTCTATCATATATCATTACATATAACTGGCACATATCATCACATATAACTGACATATATCATCACATATAACTGGTAGAATGATAGATTTTTGACGGGACCCTGAAATGGAAAATTAAATAAAAAAAATTTAAAAAACTAAACCTTAAAATGAGAAATTAAACCCCAAAATGGAAAAGATCCCTAAACTCTAAATCTTTGTCACATATCATCACGTATAACTATCATATATCATCGTATAGCTGTCATATTTCATCACGTATAATTGAATGATAATAAGTTTTTACAGGATGCGCCTAATAAATTGTCAGTTCATTGACCATAATTAGGCTTAATAAAGGTGATGAAAATAAATTAAAATTGTTCAGATTATTTTTGGTTATTATTAATCTTATCTTCTAAGTATAAAATGGGATAATTGTCAAATACTATATAGAAAAAAATATTTTTATCAAATATTCTAACTATACAAAATGTCAAATAATTCAATTATAAATATACAATTATAAGGTTACCCCTATTAAAAATAATATCAATAACCAACACACCACCACCACTACTCCATTCCACCTCCCGTCGGAATATTTTCTGGCGAGTTTTTTTTTTTTTTTTTTTTGTATTTTTTTTAACGCAGCAAACATAAAGTAAGAAATCTCACTATAAAGTAAGAGATTTTCTTACTTCTCCATACATAAAGTATGAAATTTTTACTATAAAGTATGAGTTTTTCTTACTTTTTTGAACATAAATTAAGAATATCTTTTTTTTAGGAAATAAAGTAAGAAATTTCACTATAAAATAAGATTTTTTTTTACTTTTTCGAACATAAGATAACAAACTTTCTTACTTTATATAATATAAAGTAAGAAACTTTATTACTTTTTCGAACATAAAGTTCGAACACTCATTATAAAATAATATATAATTGTATTAAATAAGAAATACATAATAATAATTTGCTATTAAGCAAAAAATAAAAAAAAAATTTGGGGGTGAAAAAAAGTGTATGATAAGTAAGAAATATATAGCAACATTTGCACATCAAACAAGAAACTTTCACAATCAAATAAAATATTTTTTGTCATCAAGTATGAATTTTTGGACAATAAATATACATATAGTAAGAAATATTTCCAGTGACCGAAAATATGTTTGTACATAAGGTAAGAAATTCGAACATGTAGTAAGAAGTATTTTCGGTGACCGTAAATATTTTTGGACATTAAGTAAGAAATGTTTGGACATATAGTGAGAAATTCAAACATATAGTAAGAAATTGGTTGGGTTGAAAAAAAAACTACACTAACTCCATGGACATGTATTAAGAAATTCAAATATACAGTAATAAATTTTTTGGGTGTAGAGAAAAAAACTCATTGAAAAAAAATTTCGGCAGCCGGGAAATTTTAAGGTGGCCGGAAGATATTTCTCAATAATCGGGAATAAAATCCATTGGCCGGAAAAATATTTTGGCTGCCGGAAAATTTTTTGGTCGGCTGGCGGTGGCAGCCGACGGCAGTAGGTGAGGCGGCAGCCATCTGATGCCCCAATTATTATTATTATTATTATTATTACTATATATTTTTATTAGTTTTTTTAAAGTAAATGTACTTTGGTATATTCATATCACGATTTTGGACTATTTGACAAAAATTAGGGACTATATGATTTAAAATTAGGTGTAGAACTAATTGACAAATGGGCCTCCACTTGGAGGACTATTTGACAATTTCCCCTAAAATTAATCATGAAATATTAATTGGAATATATAAATTTGAGTCTATAACTTTATACTTAATACTCCATCCGTCCTATTTTATCTGTCGTTATTTGTAAAAAAAAAAAAAAAATGTCTCGTTCTATCTGTCGCATTTACATTTTAAAGAAAGAATATTTGTTACTTTTTACTTTCCCAATAAAAATTAGAGTTTACTTTACTACTTTTACCCTTACGTTTATTATTTTACACTTTTAATTATTTTAAACATAGGGATATTATGGTCATTTGAGACCTATAATTATAACACCAGTCATCTTCATTAATTTCCATGAAATGGTCAATTGCTACAAATAGAATGGGACGGAGGGAGTATAAGTTATGAAATTATTATTATTGAAATTAAAAAATTACATCGCATTAAAAAACGGACATAGTACAATTCAAAATTAAACTAATACAGGTAAATAAAATACATTAAATAAAGGAAATTATTAAAAATCAGGTAGATTAGATCCAAACCCTCCAAGATCGTTAAAGTAATTATGAGAGTTTAGTCGCTCTTTTTGAGCTCTTTTCTGCCAAATTCTCATTTGTTCATTATGAAATACTCCCTCTATCCCAGAAATATAGCATACTTTCCTTTTATTGTCCCAAATTATAGCACTTTTCATACGTATTTTATACACTTACTTATGTGCTCCTATTTAAAGTACATTGGTATCTGTTCATAGTGTTAAAAGGAAAGGTATAACTATAGTTAGCAATAGGTTGGGCTGGGCCGGGCTGTAGTTTCATCGGCCCAAGCCCGACCCATCATAGGAAATGCAGTACATTTTGGCAGGCCAAATCGGGTCGGGCCGGACCAATCCGACCAAATGGGCCTGTTGTGCCGGGTCTAAAACCGCCCGATTTTTTTTGCGCCTGGGATTCCATGGCCCAAGTACGACTGAAATCGGAACGGGCGGGGCCCAAAACTGCCAACTCTAGGTATAACTGAAAAATATAGGTAATAGATGCAAAACAGAATCTTTTAACGACTTTGATGATAACCTTCATACGACACTTCAACGATCTTTTGCCTTTGTCCTGCATTCTGTTATTTGATTTAGTAGTATTATAGATTCACATCACTCGAGACTACAATTTGACTTTTAATTGGTTTGTACGAATAATTAGGTCCTGGGTAATTTCAAGATAAACAATGACATAAGTGTGTGCCTTCTTCACGAGAGTGAGAAGTCGTTCTAGCTTTTGAAATCATTGATTGAGATGACAAGAAGGATAATACTAATTGTATGTCGAAAAATATTTGAGTTATGGATTGTACTTCATAATGTATGTAATATTTATTGACTAGTAGATGATAAAAACTCTGATTTCAGATAACAATTATATGATCAAGATTAAAGAGAATACATGGAATGGTCAAGATCTTCAGGTGGATATTACCTTATAATATCTTCAAATGTATGGTTCAGATTCACTCAACATGTTTATCTTATCATATCTCCAAATGAATGATCTTGATTGAAGGGAATCCATGGAACGACCAAGATCTTTAGTTGCAGATTACCCTATCCTATCTTTGAATGAATTGTCCATATTTAAAAGAGCTATCTTATCTTATTTTCGAATTGACAAAATCAAACCAGCAAGATTTTGATTATCTTATTTTCAATCATCTATAAATCTCAAAACATCTTCATTCATATTATGCATCCAAACAAAGTGTTTATCACTCATAATAAAAATTCATTCAATTACTACAAAAAAAAAAAAAGAGTTTGAATAATGGTTCTTCATCATCTTCATTCCAAAGTGATGAGGATAAGTATAAAAATGAGAAGAAGACATAATAAGTCGCATTGTGGAAAGAAATAACAATCTTATCGCTCAATTACTCAACCATCATAAGCCTCAAACAACTTGTAGAGGTTCAGTTCCTGGACCCATAGTAATCAATTGTGATCAAGAAGATGCTGATCATAATTTGTTTAATGATTATTTTTCTGAAAATCTACGTTATGGTGAAGCGACATTTCGCAGACGACTTCGAATGTCTCAAAATCTCTTCATTCATATTGCAAATGCAGTAAGAAATCATGAAAACTATTTAGTACAAAAAAGGGATGCGATTGAAAAAGTCGGTTTATCTCTTTTCCAGAAAGTAATATCTGCATTTCGAATACTTGCATATAGTGTACTAGTAGATTTAGTTGATGAATATATAAGAACTGGCGAACTCACTTCAACTGAGTGTGTAAAGAGGTTTTGTTGTGGTGTTGTCGAGGTGTTTGAAGATCAATATCTAAGATATCCTACCGCCAACAACGTTGCTAGATTACTCAATATTGGTAAGGAAGATGGCTTCCCAAGAAGGTTGGATAGTTTAGATTGTATGCATTAGTTATGGAAAAACTGTCAAACTGCATGGGCATGACAATATGCTGGACGAAGTGGGAAGCCAACCATTTTTTTTAAAATCGTAGCCAACTATGATATTTGGATTTGGCATGATCACTTCGGAATGTCGAGACCAAACAACAAAATTAATGTCTTTGAGGCCTGCAGTCTATTTTAACCTCGCTAAAGGTATTGCCCCTTCAGCAAATTTTGTGATTCGAGGAATATAATATGGGCTACTAACAAGCTGATAGTATATAACCCCAAGGGTCAACTTTTGTGCAAACATGGTCCCAAAAAATATTTTGTAATGAAATAAGAATCATGTAAAAAAGACGTAAAAAGTGCTTTTTGGAGTTTTGCAATTAAAGTTTAAAATTGGTTGCACTAACAAGATTCTGGAAGAAAATTGATTTACATGATATAATGACTGCATGTATATTTGAGTTAAAGTTTTTGTATTGAAATACTATGGGATATTCAAGTAATATTCTTTTTACTGCAAAATTTGAAGTGGTATAATTGGAGATGAAAGTTGAGTTTGGTGCAGTTTTGCACTATTTTGGTGCAAAACCTGCACCAAAATAATGTAAAGGGTTGGAGATGGCCTTAATGACCAAATTTGCAATTTGCCTGACTATACATATCCCAATTAATACACACGTGAGGAAGATCAAAACTTTTATATTGGTCCTTTAAAAATTTAAATTGAAGAGAGATTCGCCACATTTACTGTTCACATACACAAATTATATGATGCACATTAATATATTTTCAATTTTTATATAATGTATCTTTATATATACATTGATGTATCTATACATGATATATAGTTATTTTGTATGTGATGTATCTAATATAGTAATGTGTATTTATCTTCTATGTAATGTATTTAGTAATTTTAAGTGATATAGCTATCTACAAGTCGCATCATACTTAGAGCATCTCCAATACTAATCTTTTGACAGTAGATAATTTTTAACACATGTCAATTAATTAATACGATGTCTATCCACGTCAGATGAATGTTAAAAGAATAAATTTTGATTTCAAAAGTTATCTCCAATGCGTAACGTCTACGGCAATATATGTGGGCATTTATTTGTTTAATAATAAAATAAAAAATACATAAATAATGCAGATAAATTTGACAAACTAGATAAATTTAGAGTCCAAACCGATGGAGTAAAACATTAATTCCTAGTTTTTTGCTACTTCATTCTGTTTAACATTATTTTTTTCCATATCAGCACAACACTGCCTAAGACACTACGCATTGGAGAATAAATTATATATACTGTTTTTAACTTGCTGACATGGCTAATTTCTTATTAAAATAATAGTACGCATTGGAGATGCTCTTATAGTGCACCAAGTGCACAGCACAACGATTGGTTCACATGCTTCAAGATACCCTTCCAATTGCTAGCGTTTACAATTTGAGGCTAATGCTTTACTTTTTTCTCCTACAATTTTTGAAAGAAATTACTATTGATAAATTACACAAAAACATTCTTCAATCACATAATAAGCACTGTTTTAGCGTTTCGTAATACATTTTTCTATTAATATAAATATTTTTCAAAAACTATTTTTAAGCACACTTCCCTTGGAAACCTTTCTCAATCGGCCTATAATCACTATCCAAAAAAAGCCTTATAGAGTGAAGTGTTTGCAAATATTTCTTGAGAAATTGTAGTGCTTTTGAATTCCAATAAAATGAAGTAGAATTAGAAGCACAAACTAACATTTGCAAACACTATAGGAAGTTATTAGAATAATCACTTATTTTAGTGTTTATAACACTCCCTTATTCCCAAAGCTCACCCGGGCACCGCTGGTGAATGAATGTCACATCGGAATATTGGTCAGATTACAGCTTCTACACTCATAATCTTGCTTAAGGTTAAAAGTTGCATAGCAAACGTAGCAGGTATGGGAAGAATCTAAAATTCATCAGACTTTGTAATGGAGCCTCACAATTCACAGATCATTGATGCCAAAAGCTGCCGAGTGTAATAAAGATTATAATAATCAAGTAACAAAGGACTAAACACACATTTATTCCCTTGCTCCTGTACAAGAGGGGATCTCAATCTCAAAAATAAATAAATGAAATGTGTTGCCTCTTTTGTCTTCAATCTTGCTTCACAGCCTTGATTGAGTCCAAACAACATAATATACACTGCATTATCTATGTTACAAGAAAGAATAGCAGAGTGGAAAAGAAAAAAACACACTACCTCACTCTGTACAAAAGTGTTTTGCACCAAAATTTACTTCAAATCACGGGCGGTCCGTATCCTGCCTCCCCCCAACCCCCATTTCTCCGATTTGAACAAAACGAAACAGTTGAATTATCTTAAAACATTCTCCCATTCGAAATTATTAGTAAGAGAACTCATGGCCTCTGAGTGATATATACTTCTTAACCCATATAGCAATATCCTCAGAGCAAGCCTGGGCTTCCGGCGTATTAAGGAGCGCATCAAGTGTCGCAAACTCATGAATCGTGTCCTTGTAATCGAGAAGTGGGGCATCCACGTTAACCTTCCGAAGCTCCTCCGAGTACGCAACAGCCCGGTCCCGCATCCAATCGTGCTCGGCAACAACCGTCAGCGTCGGCGGCATGTTCTTCATGGGCGCGTCTCGTCCCGGGTTGCCAGCTGGATGGTCCAGATTGAAATCGTCTTTCGGTAGGAAGAGTTTCCACGCGAGCAGAGACATTGATTTATCGTAAAGGTAGGAATTACAGAGCTTGATCTCGGAACGCGTCGGAGTGCTCCCCATGAAGAAAGGGTACATGAGGACCTGAGAGACTACTCTGATGGGGTCTAAACGCGTGCCTGAATCTACGGAATATTGTGCCACGTAATTAGCGATATTTGCACCACAGCTGACACCGAGAAGAACACACCTGTGTGAAGATTTTCAACGAATCAGCCTCTTTATACCAATTCAGCGAAAATGACAATTATAACACTGGAGTTTATACATTTCCAATTCATATATACGGAAATCACTACCACGTGTATATAAAGGGGTCAGAGTGCGGAGAAAACACACACACACACACACCAAATAGCTTATAGAAAAGCATGATTACAAATTGATTGGCTACTTGAGGTCATAGGGCTTTGATGGGCATAATCGTGCATTCGCCCATGTTGATGGTCGAAAAGGATCTAACCAATGATATGAAGGAGCAATTGAATAGAATTAAACACAATGAATCCAATACCATATCCAAGAACCAGATTAGTTCCCAAATATTATTCATTTTGTTCGGAGATGGAATGTAATTTCATCTCAATAGAATTGAAAAAAAAACAACATATTAGTAAAATCATTCTGGAAGCATTAAGTTTAAACCTACAAACCATGTAACATTAACCAGTGACCATGCCGCAATCTTCATATGCTCAAAAGTCAAAACAATCAATCACAACACAATTACACGCCAATTTCAAAAATAACAATACGAAAGAAAAATGTAACAAATGCATACAACAATTCATCTTTCGTCAAGAATACTTCATAAAAGCAGCTTAGCTTAGGATTAAAAATCATACCTAGATGGATCTCCATGAGCAGCCAGCCATGGCTCAACCATTAATGCTCCAAAACCATCAACAATCTGCCTCCTCCGCCCATCTCCTCCCACACCTTCTCCTCCGCCTCCAACCCTCCCATTTCCAAACGGCCGATTAAACTCCGCCAAATTTGCCTGCTTCGCCACCCAATTTAATGTTTTCACCCCATCCTCAAACGCCGCTGGATACTTATTTTCCGGCGCCAGCCTATACCCCACCGCCACCACCACCGCGTCGCACAATTTCGCCAGCCTCCTGCAGAACACATCGTTCGCCGCCGTGTCACTTCCGCCGCTCACCCACCCTCCACCGTGAAACTGCAAAATAACAGGCAGTTTCCGACAATTCCGCCCGTTTTTATCCGGCGAGTACCCGCCATAACTAACCTCATTATCCGTTACTTTCTTTAAAATCCTGCTTGGCGGAACCCTAACCCTGAGATCCGGAATCGATTTGGGGGAAACTATGGCGGAATCAGGGAGGAAGATCCGCAGAGAAAGGGAGGCCAAGGGATCGATGTGGATGTCTTTGGTGGCTACGCCGTCGTCCGAAAAGCTGGGGTTCGCCGCAGCCTTGGTCTCATCCGGCCGTGAAACGACGCCGTATGGGTCACCGCTGGGGGATTCAATCAAGGCTTGCAGCTTGCGTTTGAGGAAGAATTTGAACAGTACGCTGTATAATTTCACTGTTACGCTCGGCATTGTCGATTCACACGCAGAAATACATGCACATATCAAAGAAAATATGTATTTTTACACCCCTGCGTGTGAATTGAATAAAAAGCTTTGAATCTTACATTGGATGTAACAGAGAGGAGACTGGATCAATTATGTGATGAGAGAGCTTCTGGAGAGACAGAATTTTCAAGACTTTGAATGGAAATATGCGCGTAATACATTTTATATGTTGTTTTCTTCTTCCGGTAATTACAGATAGGTGGCGAGCTGGACTTTTTGGTTGTATTTAATTATTATTTTTCAATTCGGCTCGGCTGTTTAAAATTTAAAAGTATATACGTGCAACTTGGACTTTTGCCCTTCATTGGTAGTACACCGTGTGCAGGTGTAGACGTGTTAAAACGGTTATAACCGATCGGTTAATTTAATTAGTTTTTGATTAATCGTAACATAACCGGCTGAGAACCGGTTAAAGTTACGGTTAAATCGGTTAATCGAAAAATCGTTGGTTAATCGCCCTTTTTTTTTTTTTTAAAGCAGTCGATCGACTGCGAGATCGACTGAAGGACAGTGATTTTTAGTTTCGGGAATACAGTCGATCATTTAGTCGATGATTAAAATTATGTCGATCGACTGAAATTCTGTCGATCGACTGTGTAGCAGTCGATCCTTTTTTTTTTCTTTTTGAAAAAATAAGTTTAAAAAAAGGGATAATTCTCATTTGATACACTTTTTAAAACATAATATCCCATATAATCCATTCAAATCTTATATACCAATTTAGGTTATATTAATCCCATTATAACACAAAATAATATATACTTTCTCAATTATACCCATATCCATGCATGGTAAGAGGATAATTAGGCTCCAATCTCTAAAATTCTTATATGGCAATAGTTTTTTTTCCATAAACTAGCCGTTAGTGGGAAAGAATTAGTAAGAGGATAATTACGCTTCAATCTCTAAATTTCTTAAATGGCAATAGTTGTTTTTTCCATAAACTGGAGGTTAGTACGAAAGAATTGCAAAGTAGTATGTAATTCAATTTCATTACTAGTAGTATGTAATTCAATTCAAAAGTAGTATGTAACTCGAAGTGCAGAAGAATTGCAAAGTAGTATGTAATTCAATTTCATTACTAGTAGTATGTAATTCAATTCAAAAGTAGTATGTAACTTGAAGTGCGGAAGAATTACAAAGTAGTATGTAATTCAATTTCATTAATAATAGTATGTAATTCAATTCATAAAATAGTGTAGTATGTAATTTTAATTAATTATTATTAAATTAATATTGGGTTTACAATATTAATTTTAATTAATTATTATTAAATTCAATTCATAAAATAGTAGTTTGTAATTTCATACCACCTCTCCACTTTATCCCACAAATATTGAGTTTACAAAATTGTGAACTACACAATTTTAAATTTTTTTTTTTGTGTGTTCTTTTTAGAGAATATGAAAAAATAATCATACATAGAATGAAAAACATGGAGAATTATCTACAAACCTGATTTTCAAACTGAATTACTACTGAATTTCAAATAATACAATTATGTAATTACTAATAAACTAGTATTGAATTACTACTGCCTTTTAAATTGATTAGTGCTAATAATACTCCACAATTATGAGGTTACAATTGAATTAACTACTACCTTTTTTAAGATGACTATTTTCTAAATATTAAACACGATTGGACTTTTTATTTTCTTACTCTCGTTTGATAAGAGGGGTGGTATGGTACAATTAGAATTTAATTGGAGTTAATGGGAAGATAGACTTTGACTTGAACTAATTGGGATATAATTTTTATCTTTTGGCTTAGATGGGAATTGCCCTTAAAAAAACAAGGATTTGATTTTAATTCTAATATTAAAAATTAAAATTTTAACTTTTAATATTAGAATTAACTTGCCTACGTATCCTCGTAAAGTAATCAAAGTCCACATAGTTCGAATTTTTTTTGTTTGAGAAAAATAAGTTAAAAAAAAGGACTTGAATTTAATTCTAATATTAAAAATTAAAATTAAATTTTAACTTGTAATATTAGAATTAAATTGCCTACGTATCCTCGAAAAGGTCAAAGTCCACGTAGTTCTTTTACTTACCTCACTTACCTACTTACCTATTCGTCGTTGTCGTTGTTTCCTGAAGTGGTATCGTAATAGTGCTCTCTTCGCCTTTATCCAATTGCATTTCTTGTTCTCGTTTTTTGGTTGTCACCCAATCGTTCATCAACATTTGATTTTCAAGATTTTTGGATGTTAACATTGACCGACGCTCATCTAACATGTAGCCTCCCGTACTGAAGGCATGTTCAACAGAAACTGTCGAACAGGAACGGCAAGGACCTCCTTGGCAATCCTAGAGATAGTGGGAAAAATACTGACCATTTTCGACCATAACTGCACAAGATCGTTAGTAACACCATCGGACATTTTTGGAACCGAAGTCGGTTCAAAAGGCCCTAAATAACTGTCTAGTTCCATTGACCGACTAGCACTAGCCCTTTGCCCTTTTCGTTTAATATCTTCAAGCAATCTCATATATGGGGTTAGAGCTCCTCGAGGGTCGTTGGGTCTTGTAGAAGTGACGGGGGAAGGGGAAGGGGACACATTAACATCACTAGAAGATGAAGATTGATCGTAATCATTAAAAGTTTGAATTAAAAGTTGTTGTGCTTGGTGAGCAACACTAAGAGGGCTAGGAATTGGTAGTCTACGAGATTCTAAAAAAGGTTTTAATGCATCGTAATAAATTTTAAGTAAGTTTTGAAAACCCTCCATCCGATAATACGGGTCTAGAATTTTTGCAATCAAAAAAATATCGGGAATGTAATAAGAATATTTGATCCATTTACTCAACATCTCATCGATAACTTCACCTAATTCAGAGTTATCGAGTAAAGTACTATAAACAAGTACTATTTGAATACAATGATCAACAAGTATTGAGGAGGTAGGATAATAAACACCGGATAAAGCCACGGTGGCATCGTTAAAAGTTTTTAAAAGGGATATCATATTATAACAATCATCCCACATATGCGAAAATAAAGCGAAATCGACATCTTCATTATTAAAAAATGTACACAATGCATTTCTATATTCAAATGTATCATTAAGTAATTTAGAAGTAGAGTTCCAACGATTTGGCACATCTAATGAAGTTTTTTTTGGATGCAATTGATTGGTATTGCAAAATCTTCGCCATTTTTTTTGAAGCGAATCGTGGTTTCGTAGATAAGATATAGCACTCCTAATCGGTTGAATTTTAGATTTAAAAAGAGTTAAACCATCTTGAACACATAAATTCAAAATATGGCAAATGCATCTAACATGAAAAAATTTGCCGCCAATAGCGGGTGGAAAAGTAATTTTTAACAATTCTAAACTAGCCGTATTATCGGAGGCATTATCAAATGAAATTGAAGAAATTTTGTTAGTTAAATGATACTCGGACAAAACAGTGGAGATTTTTTTCGAAATATTCACCACCGTATGTTGGCTATCGAACTTTCTATATGCAATTAAACGTTTTTGYAAAGTCCAAGAATTATCAATCCAATGGCAAGTAATTCCCATATAATTATGATTTTTAAAAGAATTCGACCAAATATCTGAACATATAGAGACACTATGAGGCAAACTATCAAATATTGAAATCAAATTCAATTTATACTCACCGGCCATTTTTTCAATATCGCGATTTAATTTATTTCTTGAAATCCTTTGGCTACATGGATTAAATGCACCCCTAGTATAATCTTCATAATGAATATTATGCGCATGATTAAAAGAAAGACTCAAAATGAAAACAAATTTTGCAAAAAATTTTCTATGATTACTTTCGGTATATTGAAATAAAGTAGAAGAACTTGTACCTTGGCCGCCGGTCCTGCCGGCGGCGGTAGATGAAGATGAGAAGTTTAGTTGTGTTTGAGAACTACCGGCGCCGTATTTGTCGGGATGCTTCTTCTCCATGTGGTATTTGAGCGACCCGTAACCTTTATTATTTTTAGAACCGAAGGCGTAATGAGAATTGCAATAATTGCATTGCGCTCGAGATTCGCCTTTGATCTTCTTTTTTGTGAGATGCAATCGGAAGATGGGGGAAACAAATTCCCTCGGTTTTGATTCAGGCGGCGGCATATCACCCGTCGCTTCCTCCTCATCTTCATCCAAATTGACGGCCGCTTCTTCTTCATCAGAGCTCGGTAATTCCTCTTCAAAATTGGTTTGTTGCGAGTCGAAGTTGATTTGATTATATAGGTTCTCAACTTCTTCTGCCGTCATCTCATCGGGAACATAATCTCCGGCGACATCCGAAGATTCTCGTCGAGATCCTCGATCTCGACGAGAAGAGGTTGAAGTGTTGGTATCGACATTACGGGAAAAACTTGTCATAGTGATATTATAAAAGATAATTAAGTAAAACACGATTACGAAGGAAGAATAAGAATATTATTGATAATATTATCTTTTGCACAAATTAGAAACTTGACTTCTTTAAACTTGAAAATATAAGAGAAGAAGAAGAATATTAGATGAATTGGTGTTGGAGAGTGGGGTATTTATAGGTGTCAAAATTTGCAAAAAAATAAATAAAATAAAATAAAATGGCCATTGTAAACCGGCGATTAAACCGGTTAACCGCGATTAACCTCACAACGGCTATTTTCTTTTGAATTTGAGCCGTCGATCATGAACGGCTAGTTGATCTCAGCTGTTGATTTTCAACGGCTAATCCACAGACCAGTCGATCGACTACAGACCAGTCGATCGACTGGCCACTTTTTTATAAAAAAAAAAAATAGTTAACCGCTGGTTAACCGCGGCGGTTAAGGTTAACGGTTTGGTTAACCATAACCTAACCGCCTGGAACCGGTTGATGATTACGGTTTTAACCGTGACTATCGGTCAACGGTTAACCATAACCGGTCAACCGGTTAAAAACCGGCGGTTAGGCGGTTAACCGAAACCGGTTGTGCACCTCAATGCAGGTATGTTGGCCAATTATACTTCCTCAAAATACTTATGTTGGTTGGGTGGTTTACTTGGGTTTGACAATAAATTTGGTTAAAATGAGGATTCGTTCGCTCCCGCTTTGATAGGGATGAGGATTACTCGGTTTAAGTGGGTATGAAATGGGTATGAAATTACGGGTGCAAGGACATGTACGGAGATGAGGATTAAAATATTTTTTTTCTATTCTTCATTATGGCTTCAACATGTCAAGAAAAATGAATCAATTGCATTTGTAACTTAGTCTAGAGTTGTCCCTGTCAGTATCGAGTCTGTCATCCAGCCTCAAAGTCAGATCATTATAGTAAAACTCGAAGAAAATAATTATCTGGTTTGGAGACAACAAATTTGGGTAGTTATACAAGGTTATGGACTGCAGAGCTACCTGATTGGAACAGAGAAAGCTCCAGAAAAATATTTGTCAGGTACAAGCAATGCTTTAACCTTAAATCAAGCTTTTTCCTAGTGAAATAGACAAGCAGTTGCTTGTATCTTGGTTGTTGTCATCTTTGAGTGAAAAGTATTCGAGTTTCCACTATTGGATTGTGCACTGCCAAAGAGATATTAGGTTATTTGAATAATGCTTTTCATCTCAGAATCAAGCTAAACAATATAGGTTGCAATTACAAACTTTCAGGAAAGGACAACAATCCATGATAGATTATTTAAATAAAATTAAGACTTGTTGTGATTTATTGGGATCAATACACTAGTGCAGAAAATGAATTCTATAACAGAACATCCTACTGAATCCAGAAGGGTATTTAAAATACTGTTTTGGATTAAACTTTCTAGAACGGTATTTGAAATTACCGTTTTGGATAAATGATTTTCCAGAATGGTTTTAAAATATCGTTCTGAAAAGTAGACATTCCAGAACGGTTATGAAAAAACCGTTCTGGATTATGAGTCGATCCAGAATGGTATTTGGATAACTTTCTGGAATGTGTACATTTCAGAACATTATTTTGATACCGTTCTGGAATATACGTCAATACAAAACGGTATTAAAAAGACCGTTCCCAAAAGTATTTTTCAATTAAATACCGCGTAAATGAAATTTTTTGCCGCCCATATTTTTCATTTCCAGAACGGTATTGTTAAAACCGTTCTGAATGTACTATTTAATACAGAAAGGTGTGACAAAATACCTTTCTCAAAAGTCTTTACGAATTAAAATCCCATCTCCTTCAACAATAGTAATCCAAGCTCCTCTCTGGGAAGAAATATAATTAGAATTTTGGGCCCTAATTGACAGAACCCTCCTTCAATTTCTTCCCCAAACTCAAAATCTCCAAATTGAAAAATCGGCAGATCTCTCATGGTCCTCGATGGCGGTTTAGACAATGGCGAACGACCCCCAAAATCCACTGGCGACAGCTCTAGCAAATTCTGAGGAACATATGCACTAATATGGATTTCAAGATCCAACGATGAGCCAAATTTTGAGGAACATGCCAAGCTCTAGCAAGTCACCACCGAGCTGTTATTTCTCACCGCCGATGTCGCAGGGTTTCCTTCCCCCGCGTTCAAGGCCACTATGTTCTACTACAAAACCGGATCGATGTGGTATGACCTAATCTTTGGATTTTGCTAACAATTTCTTTGAGAAAGCCACCGATCTCGTATCAAGTATTGATAACAATTCAGATTTTCTTTAGCGCTAAGTTCTTTGCCATTTTCTAATTTGGTGGTGGATTCTTCTTCTCTATCTCTCTTTCTCTCTCAACGCATAGAGCCACCCAAATTCTCACAAGGCTTATTGCATATGGTAGAGAAAGAAAAACAAAATTAAAATTAAAAATTAAAAAAATGGCAATCAATTGTAAGGTTACGTTTGACATAATTGCTACATTTGCTCTTTTTGTTGCGATATTTATGCCTGCTGTACAGGGACAAGGCTATGGGATCATTGCTCCCGCTCCCGCTCCGGCGAGTGACGGTATTTTGTTTTCCCTTTGGTTTTTAGATTAGTAGTAAATCGTGGAAAATCTGTTCATAAATGTACCTTACGATTTTATTTTTTTATTATTTTTTAGGATTTTATATTATTTCTATTTGAGTGATTGCCATTTCTTTAAAATACTCAAAATGTGTTTGGGACCGCAAATAGGATTTGAATAGCTATGGATTTATTTATTTTGGTAATGTTCTGATGGTTCTTGATTGATAATTTACACAAATAGGATTTGGATAGCTATGGATTTATTTATTTTTGTGGTGTTCTAATGGTTCTTGATTGATAATTTGGATTTTGAACGAAGTAATTTAATTCTTGGCCAACATGGGTTTTTTTTTCCTTTACTTTGGCCAACTGGGAGATTGAAACCGTATGAAATAAGAAAATTAAGCATAATTATTTGTTTCTGAGATAAATATGTGGATATATTCATAATCTTATTCCTGGTTAGGTTTATATACTATTCTCAGGTGTGATTAGGTACAATTTGGGTAACCGTTATGTGGTTTCTATTGGCATTATCTTTATGAGAATGAATTTAATCATACATTTCGACTATTTGATGCCTTGATATACTACAGATTCTGTCATTTCTTTTGAATATCTGATAATTGATTAGGTGATCCCAAATTATCCGAGTGCAGCTTGAGGAAAATAGAAATGACAATTACATTCTTTGTAGATGATGTAGATTTCTTGCCTTTTATTCTATGTCTGCATCACTAAAATCCAATGTCCAAACATAGCCTTAGTTTCTTGGCCTTCTTAAGGAGTTTGGCATCCTAAATACTTCTAGTTGTTGCTATGGTACTCATGTGGTTACAATACTCGTTGTTTTCGCATTGTGCACAATAATTGAGGGATAAAGAAAAATGACTATACTGCCCTTACTTAAATATTCGTCTCATTTTTCAAGAAAGACTCCGTAATGTATATAGGGTAATGGTTAAGGTAGAATTGAAAAAATACATACAAAATTGCCTTGAAAATGTAGAACTACAAAAATTTTGTACCAATTTTTTATTTTTATTTTTGCTAAAAGAACAAGTATTGTGAGCTTGAGGGAGTAATTTGGAAAGCATTTTCACAATGGGTTAATTTGATTCTTTTTTTCTTTTCTTTTTTTAACTTGCAGAAGTTTCTGCATTTCTAGAATCATAGAACCATTTCTTTAACAGTTGTACTGGTTTTGGAACTTTTATTGGTGCATTTATTTTTATTTTAGCATAACTGAGCAGAAAAAGTAATTATTACACTATTTTTCGCCTTTCGCCCTTTCCCAGGAACTGCAATCGACCAGGGCATCGCATATGGACTGATGTTGTTGGCGTTGGTGCTTACTTATTTCATCCATAGCTTTGATGCGCCATTGAGCATTTGAGTTCGAGTTCATATATAGACAACTAGTTAGTGATTTTTTTTCGTGTCTCGCTTTCCTGGATATTGCTATTTGGTTTGATGAAACTGAGTTGTGAATCTTGTACTTTGTTGGAAAAATGATTTCTGAATTGTTGGTTGGTCTGCTAAGGACAAGATTTTGATTGACCTCACTTGACGTCGGGTCAAAAGGACGGCGATGAGCTACGTAGAAATGCTGATGTCATGGAGATACCAAGGAAAATGAGATTTCCACACGTTAATAGCGCGAATGACGAAAAATCCCCAAAGACGATCCTTGAGCACGAGTAAGATGGAACAATTCAAATTATTCCATTCTTTACGCAAAGTGAAAAAAAAAAAGAAGAAGAAAAAACTTAAAACAGTCGCTATTTTTTACTGATTAATTATTTTTAAATGTAGTCGAATTATTTGGCTTGGAGATTTGAATTATCGAATAGCTCTGCCTTACCGGTCTGCCAAAGCACTCGTTGAAATGTAAAACTGAAGAGCATTATTAGAAAAAGACCATGTATGATATTTGTACTCTTTCTAATAACTTATGCAGCTTTATTATTTTTTTAAATATAAAACATAAAGAATAATGCTTTCGTTTTTGTGACAGCTGCGGATAGAGCAGAGATGAGGTCGGGTTTTTGATGGGTGGAAAGAAGGGAAAATTTATTTCCCGCCGACATATAAATATTCGCATAATTCAGACATATATTCAGGTGATGATATGCACCCAAAGGAGAAATGAGGAACACCGGTAAGGACTCATTTGGCTCAATTCAGTTTTTCTTGTTTTCTCATATATATACCTAAAGAGACCGATATATATTGATAATTTGTATGTTTGAAGGTGTGACTGAATTTTATGGTGCGGAGATGGTCTCCAGCAATTATCATACACTCATGGGGAATTGATTAGTTTTCACTTTTGTCGTTGGCAGTATTATTAGTAATGTAATGTTTGAAATTTTAACATAGGCAATAAAAAGACGAATGAGACAGTCACCAATGGTGGAAAATGGTGTTTTCTTTTCTTCCTTCTCTTCATCTGCTTGAAATGACATAAACACCCATGGATGTGACTTTATTTTATTTTTTATATGTATTTCTTAATGTCTTCTATGAAGTTCAGTTAGTCCAACGAAGGTCAGTTTTCTCGAGGTTAAATGTACACGGCTGCACAAATTAATTCCCAAAACAATTATGTCTTCTTATTTTTGTTCCTGAATCCTGAATATTTTGCAGGAGACTTTGAAGCTTGACATTGTTATTAGCTTATGGTTCTTGAAATTCATACTAGTGCATATAGAGTTAATTCTGAAATTATAATTATTGTATCTTTACTAAATCTCAAATGCATACAATCTGATTACTGATTTTAATTTCAGCGAGAGAGACGATGGTACAAGTTTTAGGAAGAGAAGTTAAAAGAAAAGTGATATTCATCTGCTCTTGGGCGGCGCTTTTAGGATGGTCTCGGTTGCTGCAGGCTTAGCTACAGAAGCTAACAGGATTACGGTACACATAAATCTTAGTTATAGCTGGAAAGTTATAAATAATTATTCACTTGAAATCGGACTACTCTGTTTATTTATATGTAGTTTATGTATCATGTCGGCGAAATTTTGTATGGATTGATTATTAGTGTTTCATGTTATTATTTGTTCTAAAGGTATAATTTTGCCTCTTAGATTTTCAGAATTCAATAATGCATTTGGGCTTTGTTCGAGTAGTTCTTTTTATTCACCATCTTCATGGTCGTAGTCATTATTATAATTGGATTGCTACTATATATATTATGTTAGTTTTCTTGGTTATTATGCAGGTTGACCAGGTGGAACATATCTCTCCTTCGAGATGCATATATCCAAGCGCTCCTGCTGTTGTAGTACTTGGGTTCATTGCAGCCTTTGCGCTTGCGATTGTTCAAGTTATCTTCAAGGTTGCAAGTGGATTTTGTGCTTGTATTTGACTGGTCCCACATCAGCAGTCGGACACTGCTTAGATCCGAGCGCTTATCTGCTGTATTGTTTCCTGGTAATTACACTCCTTTTTTTCAGCTACCGTACTTCAGATTTTTTTGCATATTCCATGGAAAATAACATATTTATCAATTTATTTGCTGTAAAATAATTGGAAGGAAGTAGAAGATATGGTTGTGGCTTTTTAATGGTTGTCAAGTTAGGATAAGCATTTTAAGAATTATGTTGATCTCTATGTCTTTCTTTGATGGATTTCTCTAGTTTGCCAATCCCAGTTTATCATTTGTAAGCTCAATTAGTTTTCCCCATTTTTTTATCATTCACAACTTGGATTTTTATCGCACTGCCGAAATTCCTGATATCTGCTTGACTATGGAAAATTTGAGTTTTGAACACCATTATGTTGATCATTTGGTCTGTGTTGTCATACTCAATACTTGATTTATGATAATATGAGAATGTTAATTTTATTTTTTTAACTTATTTTATTTATGTGATTTTACACTTGACTTTCCAGGCGATCCAGAGTCGTCGTCATCTTCTGATGAAGCACAGCCGATTGAGGTGTCATACGAAAAGAGTGAGGATTTCATATTGACCGCTCGTGGTTAAGCGTCAAATTAAATATTTTATTTTTCCTCAGCTTCTCTCTACCAACTAGTAGTAGCGGCAAGTAATGGGTCGATCCCACGAGGAGTGTGGCTTAGATTGTGATAGTTTGTATTTTATTAAACTAATAAACGGGGTAAAAATCGTGAATTAATCTAAGAGTACTAAATAACAAAATAAATTAGCAAATAATTAAAAAAACAAACAAATAAAACACGTAAGTAAAATAATGGAGAATTCAATAATAATAAAGCTCTAGTTCTAGTTCAGTTTCCACCCTCGTTCCACTCATCCAACCGACCACAATATCATAATTCATTCTTTATATGCGACTAAAAACCCTAAGTAACAATAAGCTCTGCTACTCGAATTTGCCCTTACCGTTTACTCAATTAAAATAAGCTCTTTAATTGATTCTAATTATTGAATAACATAGAATAAGCTCTCTAGATTCAACCCAACAACGACATTATAACCAGGCAAATAGGTTAATTTAAGCAATAAACACATAAGTTCGGTTTATTCAACCTATGTTGTGTTTCCCTAACGATGCGCAATCATTAATTGATACTAATGAAATAGAAATTACGACAATTACACGGGAAGCAATCCTATTTCTAGCAATAGATAACCAATCCCTAATCTAGGTGATCAAGCCAAATTAAGAATTAAGCAATCATAAATTAAAAATAGAACAATACAAATAATCACATATGAAGAACGAAAGACAATATTGCATAAATTAATTAGAACATAGTTTCACGAGGATTTCAACATCGCTAGAACTAGATAATAAGTTTACTCACTCATGGAGTTAATAAAATAAAAGAAAAGGTTCATATAAACAAACATAATCCTTGAGAAAATAGGAGAAACGATGTGTAGAACTTGAATCTTGCGTCTTGGATTTTCAATCTTCAAGTTCTCTTACGTATGGATGATCTGGGATGACTTGGGACCTCTATGGAACTCTAGGGTATGTTATATGTGTCTCTGGGACGAAATAAGGTCGGGTTTATATAGGAGTTGTAAATGTTTCCGCATGAATTTCTTGCCAAAAATAGATCCAGCATGTCGGTGTCGACCAGCGTCGGCCGACGCGCATCACCCGCCCGCGTCGACCGACGCACCTCCAATCGTCGCGACAGAGATTTCCCGTCGACCGATGCGAGCCCAATCGACGCAACATAGATGAAATGCCGCACATCGCTTCGACCGACGCGAGCCATCGACGCTCCCTCTCGGCCTTTCAGTTTTCTTTCACCGATTCGTCGATCCTCATCTCTTGGCTTCCTTAGGATTCATCCTTCAATTATCCAGGCATCAATAGAACACCAAATACTGCAAAATAAAAGAGAAATATATAATTGGTGCTCGTCCGTTCATAAAAACAAATAAACGAGAAATAAATATAAATAAGAACATAAAGCTCATAGAAACGTAGATTATAAACTATTAAATATTATGCAATTTCTCGCTTATCAAATTCCCCAAACTTAAACCTTGCCTGTCCTCAAGCAACATATGGAATTAAAGTACAAGACAAACATAAAATTAGTAAGTCACTCGACTTGACCAAATGTACTCATATGGACTCTAGACACCATTATATTTCTAGAAATTGCAAGCGTTTCATGTATTTACCTAAGTGACCCCAGCAGTTTGGCAACCCCTTTTTATATACGCTACGTCAATGTACTATGGTGCCCACTCATTATTCGATTGTTTGACCCTATACATTGTTGGTCACGATCAAATATCTCGTCCTCCCATTTATTTATTTATTTTTATTTTTTTAATTGAGGTCCGCAGCTCCGCACTACCTTTCTTGACTTGATAATAATAAGGCGCTGGATAAGAGGATCGTCTTGATTGATTTTGTTTTGTTGAGTTTCACCTCTGCTTCATTGGCATTTTGATTAGGATGCGCCGCTTGAGTATGTGCATGAATTTGTTGAGCTACTAGCATGTGTTTATTGGATTTCGCCCTTAATGTTAAGCGAATTGCACGGATAGGCAGCTGTTTTGGCACCTCAATTCTTTTTGATGTTTCAATTTTCTACTTAAGCCATGCCGATATACCCCAACCAGACTTTATTTGACTTCTGTTTTGACTAACGAGATATTCTCACACAACCGCCAACTTCAAGGTATTGGCCTTTTTGGAGTGGGTATTGTGCCTTCGTTTGGGTTATGCCAAATGACCTAACAAGGATTAGGTGGACTTATATTGGGCCGTCTGTGGTTTGGTCAGCCCACAAACATGACCTCAAAGAGAACGGGTTTCTTCGCCCATGTGAGAAATGGGTTGAACCTTCTTTTGGACTGGGCTAAATAAACCAACAAGGATTTGGTCGACATATAATGGGTTATAATGTGGGCTTATAAGGCAGTGTGAGAATTGGTGGGCTATAAGTGGGCTTATAGTGTAGTGTGTGAATTGGGTTAGGCCTATAGAATTTGTGAATATTTTCATTATAGCTTGGATTAAGCTTTCATGGAGTAAGAGAGAATAACCGTTTCTGTATTTCTGAGCAACTTGTTATAAGGAATGAAAGATGTAGCTTATTTATACTCTATTACAATTTTACATTCTAATTGGGCTGACCCAACTTGTAAGTAAAGTACTGGGTCGTTAGCGTAGGCTCCAAGTAATGTGGTGAGCTCTTATGACACCCTCTCTCCAAGTAATCGCAGTGACGACCTCTCGTATAGCTACTAGGTCAATACTACGACCTATTAGGTCGGTACTCATGCGACTTGAAACTAGCTCTAATATATCAAAATATTTTGGAATGATCGCCAAGACGTGCCTGGACGAGCTAACCCGCGCCCGCAGACCTTGACGCAAGCCAAGGCCCGCTCGCGCCTGCGAATGCCGCCCGGCAGTGCCCGAAAGCGCTCATCCCCGCGCGCCAGCCCCATGCCTGCTGATGCCACCCGCCCACGCGCCAGCGCATGCCATCACGCCTCGCCAACCCAACGACGCCAGCGCACCCCGCGCCGCCAAGCGCCCAACAGTGCCCGCCCCCGCGGCCAAGCCTGCCCAGCACCACCCATCAACCGAGCCAAGGCCTGCCAATGCCGAGCCAAATCATGCCAAACGTCGAACCACTTGAGCTACACATATCAACTTTTTAAGGGGAGGATAAACATTAGTTAAGTAGGTTTTGGTTGCCTTAAATGTGATGTTACAAAATTGCCCCTGGTTTGTCATAAAATTAAGGTTGAGAGCATTGTTATCCATGTGTGAAACTGCGGAAATTGAACCTCATTCGGTGGAATATGGAGGTTTGAAAATTTCAAAACAAGGTGGGTTTCACTTCAAAATCAAATTAACATCTGAAAATGGCATTTTTAGGAGAAATGCGTGGGCCAAACCGTTTTCGGCAAATGTTGTGGTCAAAATAGTAAGATTAATGTTTCATGGTTTTATAGTTTATTATGGATTCAGTTTTGTGTCAATTTCCATCTCTGATTCGATTGGTTTTTTTTTTTTTTTTTAATTCTTTTTCCAGAAAGCATCAAATATATTATTAATATAACATTGGTTGACATATCGAAAATTCAACCAAAACGATAAGATCCAGTAAATAAAATTGATCATATCGATCTATTAGAAATACAAAAGTAAGATTAATGTAGAAAATAACTAGTCAATAAAGAAAATTAGTATTTGACAAATTTCGTACCAACGACATTGATCTTAGATTGGTCGTTAATTTTCATGAAAGACCATTTATTGCATATGAACAATAGCGCGACTGGATCTTCTGAATGAACACCTAACAAAATAAAACATCACTTATTAAGTAGATAAAACTCCGCTTAATAAGGAGACGAAAACACATGTGGAGAAAATACGACCTCCCATGAAGGAGACAGACATAAAATAAATAAATAATAAATATATTGAAAATATATGGTTGTCCCCATCATGCCATAGAGGGAATAAGGAGATGATGGTGACTAGGGTTTAACAAGAGAAAAAATATGATTAAATTGAGGGTTTAATGCTCACTTTTACATATTTTTGTTTTAAAATCTTGAAGCAATCGAACTTATTGATGTAAACTAGTGTAATTATAGCAATAAATGAAAGGGGGATGGATAGGCTAAAGTAGTTGTTTCTAATTGATGTTCAATTATTTTCATTAGACTTTTCTGGTGCAGTAGTTCGGCTATAGATAGGTCGCAGATGAACTTACAGCGTCATGTTTCTTGCTATGGATTTGGGCTGTGAGCTACAATATCTTTCGTTCCTCCAGCGATTTGGGCAGCATAGAGGTGAGCTCGGTCTCGAACATGTAAGGAAATTCTTATGATAGTTCGAGCTTCGATTCCGCAACCCGGGATGATTTTCAGCTGTTGGTGGTTTCGTGAGCTCGATGCAATTGGCATCATCCGTTAAAACTCTTCTGTGTATTACTTTTGAATTTAGACTTTTCCTCAACAACCCCGCCGTTCCGCATAATTTGAAATCTTTGGCTTGTTATATATTTGATTGTAAAAGTTGATTGTATGTAATATTGTTTTAAATGAAATTATGTATATTATTAGTTGTAATAATTTTATTACGAGTTACAATATTTTTATCACTGGTTGTGATAATCATATCTCAATTGTATAATTTTCGAAAACATCTAGGGTTACTTTGTTGTGAAAATAATTTCGTTGGGTTGACACATGGTTGAATTGAAAAAAACTGTTTACTTTGAGTTGGTTATCATTGAAAATAAGTTCGATATCTAATAATAATATAATGAACTTCTACGGTGCTGTGAAGTCACCATTTTTTACTTAATCACAACCATTGGATCAAAAGTTGATTATAAATATTAGTGTGGGGGTCATCCACCGTAAAAAAGTTTCTTCTATTATAAAGTGTAGCACTGTATGATACTTCTGTTCCAATTGATCAATAAATAAATTTATTTAAAATGATTTTAATCTATTAATACAGGTTGGTGTCAAACAATTGAGATATATTATTTTATCCACCAAATTCGTTGTGATGAAAAATAAGACGGGATTCTTAAGCAGACTAGGGTAAAAGCTCTGAAGCAAATATTCTCTTCCTTAATCCTCGGATCCCTCTTAATAATTCAATCTTTTATATTGATTGATTATCAGCACCACATTTGTTTTCCTCTCTCTATACACATCCATAGTATTATACATTGAAATAGTTTCAAGCATAACAAAGTGAGTGTGAGGGATGGCGTGTGATAGAATATAGGTAAACGGGATCCAAGTAAAAGGAAAAAAAAAACAAAAAAAAAAAACAAACCGAAAAACATCCAATCTATATAGCCATGTCTATCTCAGGCAAGTTGTTCTCTCCAATTTTGATTTGAGAATTTTTTTTTTTTTTTACAGACTTTTGTTCTTGAATAGGGGGGAAAGTGAATGAAGATTGGTCCATTTTCATTTTGGATGTTAGCAAACCTTATGTGATTCTGAAATTTAAGTTTCACGCTGTTAGCATGAGATATGTGCTGATTTAGTTGTTTGTCGTGGATTCAATCGTGAATTTAGAGTTCTGAGTAACTTTTTTTTTATTATTTAAATTCCCTGTTTTTGTTCCTGCTAGTTAAGTGTGACAATTTATTATTTAATTTTTTCATTTTTTAGATGGATTAGCTATTGAAATTATCTCCGGCCTGTTTCTCCTTAGGGTTTACTTTCTGGGCTACTCAGAATTCTCAACACACTCAGAAACCTGAACTTTAATAATGCTTATACATACGTGTATTTGCAGTTATGCTAAATAATATGATTATCGAAGGTGTTTAGTTCAGTGCAGTAATGTTCCAGATTGTGTTGTAATGATAAGATAATATCACATTAGATATTTTCATATATGAATGTGACTCTATGCATTCATCTTTTCATTTACATGATGTTGAGAGACTTATTAAGGCTAGTTATCTTAAATTGTACGGTTAAACTGTATTTTCGTTGCAAAGAAACTAAAGACAATTTTCAAATTGCTAAATTTATATTAATTGTGTCCTTAAAAAATAAAAAGAAAATTTATATACCTCTCAAAAACCCGATATTATGTTCTTTGGATCGACTAGTTTCTGCTTTCGCAGAGGTTCGTGCAAAGCACCAACAAGACATAGAAAAAATGACTCTAACATCACAGCCTTTAAAGACACTAAAGCTTTTCATTCTAGCCGTTAAACAGTACCTCAAACGATCCGTCAAATATCTTTTGTCGCAAGTATAAGTTAATTAGAAGTGACAGATAAAATGAGATTGAGAAAGTGTAATTTTGGTCGAATTATTGATATTAACTCGAATTCATTATTGATGTTCATTGAAGAATGCATTCAATAAACTTGTACAAAAATATCCCAGAAATATAGGCATTTGACTTAGATGCTGACGATTTGTGCTCGATTTGTGACCGAACTTGTGAATTAGAATTTTATCTTTGTTGGGCTCTGTGATCGTTTGGTGCATGTTGGATACATTATATTTGAAATGCTGACACTAATCGAGCCTTGTTATCCAATGTTTGGTGGTTGGAGAACCTCTTTTACCATCGAATATGGGGTGCCGCTTAAAGATTTTTTGTTCCAGTCGGAGGGAAACGCTTTCTTAATATCTTCTTTGGTTGCCCAGTGAATGATGTCATTGTTGAGAATCTCGCCGTGAATGTAATGTTTTCTAATTAGTCTCGATTATTGAAATCAATGTGTTAGATCCTTTGTGATTTTCTTGGGTTTTAATCTCACCCATTCGCTGTTTCAGAATATTTTTCTATTATATACTCAGTTTTTTGTGCCACTGATCCTATCAATAATGTAAAGTTTAATTTTTATTTATTTTATTATTATTATTATTATTTGTTTTTTAATTTTCATACTTGGGGATTTGTTACTGCATATCACATATGGAATCTCCAATTTCAGGTTGTTTTGATGCTGTTCCATTTCCTGTCAAACATCTGAACATATTATTTTTCCAAACATCTGTGTATTTGTGCCTCCGTTCTTATGTATTATTCTTGCGAGTTGTGACAGATTCATATTGGTGTTTTTCTAAAACTTAGAAATGTTATTAGTAGACAACAAATGTTGGAAAAGTAATACATAATAAAAAACCCCTGCAAATTTGATTAAAAGAAAATGTCACTCCCATTATATTACTCTTACAATCGTCCCCACGTTTGCAGTTTCACCATCTTAAGCTGAGCTTGTAAACCTCCTCACATTAGAGCAACAAGCAGACAATGGCAGCTATTTACAGCCTCTACATCATCAACAAATCAGGCGGCCTTATTTTCTATAAGGTAAACTTTTCTATATATGTTTTTAATCTTCGCAGTTGGCACTTTCAGAATTAAAAAGAAAAAAAAGAACTTAAAAATCTCTTTCTCTCTCTCTCTCTCTCTCTCTCTCTCTCTCTCTCTCTCTCTCTCTCTTTGTGTGTGTGTGTGTGTGTTATGTAGGATTATGGTTCAGCTGGAAGAATGGATACAAATGATAGTTTGAGACTGGCGAGCTTGTGGCACTCGATGCACGCCATCTCTCAGCAGCTTTCTCCCATTTCTGGGTGCTCTGGGATCGAGCTTCTTCAGGCTGATACTTTCGATCTTCACTGTTTCCAATCTCTCACTGGTGAGGTTATTTTATTTTATTTTTCTTTCTTTTGTTCAAATAGTATAAGGGGGTTTCCTACATTTGTGATGGGATTAGTAGTTTCRTAAACTTGATGAGTTCTGGTGAATCCGAACTGATATTTTAATAAATTAAAAAAACAAAATCTTGTTGATTGATGGTGAAGGTTATGACGGAGTAATTTTTTATTATTTTTTTTTTCTTACAAGAATTTAATAGATGAATTGGATGGGTTTTGGAAGTGAGAAGGCTTGCCATGATTTTTTTTTTTTTTTTTATGAATAATAAATATTGAGGTTTGTGTGTGCGGCTTTTTCTCAATTAGCGCATGACCCTTAAATTTTCTGAAGTTTGTCTATGATTCCTCAGTTGAGATTGTAAATGAGATAACTGTGTTTGAACCACTTTTCTTCTCGTAGGTACGAAATTCTTTGTGGTGTGTGAACCTGGAACTCTACATATGGAGTCTCTACTGAAACATATTTACGAGTTATACACCGATTATGTTTTGAAGAACCCTTTTTATGAGGTGGAGATGCCAATTCGATGTGAGCTATTTGACATAAATTTGTCGCAAGCGGTGCAGAAAGATCGGGTTGCTTTACTTGGACGATGATCGATCTTGTCTTATTATTCGTTTTGTACTGAATTTGTTGTCGTTTACTCATTTAGATTGTAAGTGTTGTTTTCTTGATTCGGGGAGAGATGATGATGATTGTATTGACTTGATTGGGAGCTTATTTTTAGCTCTTCTTCCTTTGTTGACTTGTTACTTTTCTTGAGTCTCCCGGGATGTTTTATTTATCTTATCTTAATTAATTTATAAGGAACACACTTCATGGTATATAATGTGTGTGTATATATATATATATATATATATATATATATACTATTTAAAGTTTTGCAATCTATATTTGTCCAATTTATCTTAGGCAAAGACTTGCGTTAGGCCAGATTAACGGGTCATGACCCGTTAGGCCATCTGACCCGGTACCGTGATGTATTGGTTTTTGTATTGTGATGTATTGGTTTTTGTACTGTAAAGTATTAGTTTTTCAGAAATCTCTGACCCGTGTTATGATTTATTGGTTTTTATACTGTAATGTTTTTTTACCATGATGTATTGGTTTTTTATTATAATGTATTGGTTTTTGCACTACAATGTATTGATGTGAAATTCTGGCCTAACGGATGATCCGTTAGTCCGGCCTAACAAGAGTGTTGCCTTTTATCTTATGTTTAGCATTGCCAGCCAATTGCGGAATCAAATCTGTTAAAAAAAAAAAAACCCCTAAAATAATTTAAATTTTGTATACCATAATTTAAAAGGACTACACTGTTCAAATCTGTACCATTTGTTATCAAACATAAACTCGACTAACTAAATGATAAATTTTCCAACGTAATTCAGTATCATTTTGACGTCGTGCCTATCCATGTTCTCTGGCGCTAAAGCATTGCCACCACCAAGTTGTACATATGAGGGGTAGGCTTTGATTTTTTTTTTTGGTGGGAAACAGTGAGATTTTATTAAAGAGCGATTACGGTAAGACGATCGACGGCCACGAGACGGTAATCCGCCTCAACAATGCTAGGACGCGGGGCTTCGAGCGTAGTGTGGGCTCGAAGACGAACGTCTCGTTCGTCAACAGCAACATACTGCACTTGTGCGCACGTCGCCAGGGGTGTTTTTGTCACCCGTACGGCGAGAACGTGCCTATCGTGATGTTCTGTGCCAGCCTGTGCATTTCTTCGACTACCTGGTGTGCAACTCATCGCACAAAGCGCCGCTGATCGTGACCGACCCGCGGTTCGACGTTTTGTGCGCGAGGCTCGTGAAGTACTACTCGCTGAGGAGGTTTGTGGAGACGACGGGGAAGAATAGTTCAAAAAATCCTGCATATCTATACTATCTATAGGAAACTTGACAACATTTAACAAGAAGCCGACATGAGACTTTTTTGCTTTGGTGAGTGAGACATTTTGGGCTTATCTTCCATTCAATAAAATTACCAGCCCACCAATTTCTAAAAAAAATCAGCCCACTAATTCTTATCTCCGACCCTTCAGGAAGCTTCAGGAAGAAGTGCTTTTCGTCATTTTATTTTTTTTCCTCTGTACCTCTAAACACAGTTAAGAAAAGGCAAGGAGGTAAGTTTTCAGCCCTCTTTCTTTGATTTTTTGGTTCTTTTTTTTTTTTTTTTTTTTTTTTTGGGATGTTTTTGTGTTTTAATCTTATTCATCTCCCCTTTTCTCTGTTCATCTCTTCTGGATTTTCTTTAGATATATTTGATTCTTGACATTTATTATTTGTTTCTGGTGTTGGATCTACTAAATTTGTTCAGGTAATTTCTCTCCTTCTCTCAACTTTTATTTACAGCAAATATAAATTTCTTTTTTTGGCTTCTCAAAATTTCTACTCCTCTCACTTCCGATTGTCCTTCTTCTGATTTCTGCGGTTTTTTTTTTCTTCTTCCTCTTTTTTTCTAATTTTTTTAGAGATTCTCGATTTTTTCCTTTTCTACTTATTCTCATTTCTCTCTGTGTTTTCTTTCTTTTTAGCAAATTTGTAGAGGAACGAAACTTAGGTGAAACTTTCTTTTCGATTTTAATCAAATCTCCTCCTCTATGCTATATACTGTTTGTTAACATATTGGTAAGATATTTCTAACCTATCTTTCATTTTTCATGATTTTTTTTCTTCATAAAAACCCTAAAACTTTTCAGATCTAAAGGTTCATGGATTTTTGTAATTTCTAGGGTTTAATTTTACAAAATCAATCATCTTTAAATTTGCAAATACTCCCTTAAGGTTTGTATATGTTATACAACTTACCCTTGATAAATATGATTTAATATTCTATCTTCTTCCTCTTTAAGCTTAGTTTGACTTTGGATTTTCATAATTTATTGATGGATTGTTGAAGAAAGGGGAACCAGAGAATGTTACGTAAGCAAGAAGTGAGGTCTAGCTTAATTGAAGCTACAATAAACCTAAAATATTGTCACCGCTCTCAAATGTAAATCACTAAGTTGCCATTAATTCTGTTTATTTTCTCAATCCACTGAAATTTATTTCGATCTTCCTTATTTTTGTGTTTGGAATTTTTGATTCAAAGGTTATTTTTAATTATTATAGTAGTAACTATTGGGATTAAGATTGTATAATATGAATGTACAAACTGAAGGTCGGCTGAATATATATTTGATTACATTCACCACGGTGGATTTTTAGTTTTATGCATAGTTTTTTTTGTCTTTATTGGTAAATTAATTAATATATAATTTTTGAATGATTTACTTATTTAATTTTTATGGGAGTTGCTATAGTGAAGCTGCATGGTTTTTGGGATGCATAAATTTGAAGAAAGTGGAGTGTTATATGATAGGAAGGTATACCTGTTTGGCCAGCTAGAATGTAAGATACCCTTATTACTTGGTGTTTTTGGGCCATACTGGGAGTATCTGTTAAGATTTTTTTTGTTGATATTTTGTATTTTTCTTTCTTAAGAGTGATGCCGAATTTTTTCTTTTTTTTACTTTATACATGAACAAGTTAACTGAGTGATTCATGCACATCTATACTTCTTTATATAAAGTTGGCTTGCAATGTTAATTGGTTGACATGCGTCATGTTCTGATTTGTCTGGCTTTATTCTTTTCTTTTTTGGTTGCTAGAGTGAAGCTGCAGGGTTTTTGGGCCGCATAAATTTGAAGAAAGTGGAGTGTTATATGATAGAAAGGTATACCTGTTTGGCCAGCTAGAGTTAGAATGTAAGATACCCTACTTGGTATTTTTGGGACATACTGGGAGTATCTGTTAAAATTTCTTTGTTGATATTTTGTATTTTACTTTCTTAAGAGTGATGCAGAGTTTTCTTTTTTTTTACTTTGTACATGAGTAATTTAACCAAGGAGGGACTGGCATCAATAAATTATGAAAATCAATCAATAATTTAAAGTTGGCTTGCAATGTTAATTGGTTGACATGTGTCATGTTCTGAATTGTCTGGCTTTTCTTTTTTGTTAATATTCTATCTTCTGTTTTTTTTCTTTTCTTTCAGATCATAATTTAGTCAAGAGCAGATGGAAGGAACTTGCTTTTTGCAGAAAAAAGAATTATCTGGAATTTTTTTTTTGTTACAGGTAATCTTTCACTATTTCCTTTCGTACCTTTTCTTTTACATCATTCTAATTCTTTAACAACTTAATGATGAGATCGCCCTTAGTCTGCTTTGGACAAATGAATTCCCTCATTTGAGTAAAGGAGGAGCAATATTCTAAGTCGATTAAATGGACATGGTATTATGGGTTGCCACAGAATCAGTGAGGAGTCCATAGCCCTGTCCCAACTTTTGGTCCAAAAGCTGATACTTTTGGTGCAAATTTTTATTTCAGCATGCTCTAAATAACAGTAGTAGAAATAATAATAATAATAATAATAATAATAATAATATAATAATAATAATAATTGTTATTTATTTTATTTTTTTTCGAATTGATTTATTTTTTAGAAAATTGTTTAGATATTATTGAAATAAGAAAAAAGTGAGAATTAATAATAAGGATTTTAATTTGTATGTATTGGTTGAAAAAAATGACAATCACATTTTAGGGTATCTTTTGTGTCCTAGCAGATTGAAAATTAAATTTTCACACATAATTTCTGCTTTTAACCAATTTATAAATGCAAGAAAAAAAATAAAGATTTGTGCGCTCATAAATTAAGGCGCAAATCAGGCTATTTCTGTATCACTTAATTTGAAATCAAGTGGCGTAGCGTGCTGAGTTGTAATGCATGTAAAAGTTGGTTATTTTGCAGTTAAGACAATTCATCATTTCATTTGCTCAGCTATTTATTTTTTCTTTCTATTTATTTTGTTGGACTCACTTTTTTGTTTCCTTCTTTTTTATGGCTTATTTGTAAGGCCCTTTTCAAGGTACTGGACCAACCTAATGATCCTGCCCAAGTGAGGACATCTCTTTGTCTTTCTCTTTTCTCGAGTCTTCTCGATGCCATCCAAAGCCAGCTGAAGAAAGATAGAGAGACTCCTCTTAACATCTGTTTCATCATCTTCTTCTCCCCATCTTTTTTGTATAGATTTATTATTTAAATTTTTTGTATAAGTTTATGTTTTTTTAAGGTTGAATATTAATAGTTTAAGCCTCAAATTGTGTTTTTTTCTAAGATTACAAGTGAAGAAAGGTCGTGAGTACCCAAGATTTGAAGAGGTCACGATTTGTGTTTTTATAATCTTTTTCTTCTTTGTCGATTGTTCTTTCCTTCAAGGTTTATGTATTGGTGAGTTTTCTTTCATTAATCCTTTTTTTTTTTTCTTTTTTCTCTTTCTCTCCTTTTGATTTTCTGAGGCTGATGGTTTCTGTTTTTGTCATTAGGCTACCAAAGAAGTTGGCTTTGAGCTGCCTGCACCCTGAGAATATGCGGTCGGCATGTTCTCCACAGTCAGTGGGAACAAATCAAATTTGTATTCGCAAAGGTGAATTAATGTTTGAAGATTATACTTTTCGCACTAACTTTTAAGAATAGTGGCATCAAATTTGAAAGGGCGGTCTCAAATATGAGTTCAGTTTCAAAACGATTTGCCCTTCAAACCATTTCATCAACTGATAGGTGTACCTCCTAGGAGGTAAAATTAATTGAACTAATTGTTCTCATTTTTATTTTCTACGTGATTTATTTTTTTTTCGTTCTGATATTTGGAGATTTGTGTATACAGTGCTCATGCATTTCGCCTTCAGCAATTAAAGGAGTAATAATGGACCAACATTTCGATATTATCAACTTTTTTCCAACGGTTAAGTATTGTTTGGAACAAATTTTTTATGATGTAAATGTGGGATTTTGGTAAATCACATTTTTAGGATGTAATTCATGCCTCTCTGGAAAGTGACTAATTTTAATTAATTTTAGAACTCTAGCTTATTCTTGACTCTTCTTGGTAGATGAACTCCTCTGTTTCCCCCTTTTCTGCATGGCTTATTCTCGACTCTTCTTGGCAGGTGAATGTTTTCTTCTCTCTTTCCCCCTATTTTCTGTATTTATTATATTATATTATATATTATTATTATTAATTTACCTGTTTTTGCAGAAAGGTAGAGAAGATCCAAGCTTTGAATGGGTCAGATTGTTGGATGGCTTGAAGATCATTTTTTCCTCAATTTATGGTATATGAAAGTGTCGAATTAACCAAAGGTGATAGTGCTCTCACATTCGATTTTTCATATGCTTCTCTCTCTTCGTTCATTCCCTAATCGAATATATGCAGTTCCAATCATTCTTTTTACTTTTTCAAACATGAAAAAATAGATATAGATTTTCATTTAGTTAGCTCTTTGCTCTTTATCGCATCTCTGTTGTAATTTTGGTTTTTGCAGTTTATTTGTACATTTGTGTTTTGGAATTTTTTATTGTTGTATATGTATCCGTTACTATATTCATTTTGGTTTACCGGGAAGTTTTATCAAAATCATATTATGGGAATAGTCTTCATGAAGTTGACTATTCAGTATTCTTGAAAATAGAACATTTGGCATACTGTTTTTTATCCTTTTGCATCTGTATATATCCCTTAGGTGTTAGGTTTTCTTTTGCCATTGCCGTGCATGTTGCATCAATTGTTGTTGTTGTTAACTAATATCAACTAAATGTGTGGTTGTGCCGTGATTTGTTGTTATTATATAGATTAATTTTCTCTTCTTATATGTTACCTTTGGAATAATTCTTCATTTGTTTACATGTTTTTGACGTTTGCGTTGCTAGGAAGATACTCCATGATTAAAGATGGTTCATCTGCACTCACCTTTTGATATAAATGCACTTTGTGTGTACTTTTGTCTTGAAAAAATATACACCAGGGACGATCTAATTTGAGAAATGTTATGTAAATAAACTAACTATTGTAGTGTCTTCAAAGTGTATCGATGATGACCAATGAATTATTATCCCATATACTAGCCTACAAAGGAGAATAAATTTTATGGCACTTCGTTGTGTTCTTATATAACTGTACTCTAATAGACATTACGACAACATGTCAATCATTCGATTTCACATCTACAAAAGCCCGCAGCGAAGCGCGGGTCATTTTTCTAATTAATTAAGTAAACAAGAAAAACTACGAGTTATTACCACAAGTTTCCTAGCAATAAAAGAATAATTACGAAAACTATCCTTGAGGTTTCACCTAACTACAATAAACCCAACTAGCTTTCAATATTACAAAAGTACCTTGAAGTATTTTTGGGTATCATTTTGTAAATTTGAGAGTTAACCGGAGTTTTTTGTAAGTCATATTTCAAGGGTGCTTTTTTAGTTAACCCATTAATTAATTATCGCCTTCACCACTTGCTTATTTAAACTGCTGGGCGAAATGTGTCGGAGGGGTGACTTTGAAGGGTGCTCAGCAAATTGTCACAGTATTTGAGAACAAAATACATCCTGATAAACGGGCTACCCAAGAATGGGCAGACTTATAACTTGGCGGTCTCTAATTTGGGTCGGCCCAAAAGGCCACAAAAGAAAGGGAGCTGGCTTATAAACAGTGCAAGAAATGGATTGAGCCTCTTTGGAGCGGGTGTTGTGCCTTCGTTTGGATTGGCCAAATGACCCAATAAGGATTGAGCGGATTTATATTGGGCCATCTCTATTTTGGGCCTTTTTGGAGTGGGTATTGTGCCTTCATTTGGGTTGGGCCAAATACCCAAAAAGGATTGGGCGGATTTATATTGAGCCGTCTATGGTTTGGGTCGGTCCACAAACAAGACCTAAAGAGAACGGGCTTCTTCGCCAATGTGAGAAATGGGTTGGACCTTCTTTTGGACTGGGCCAAATAGACCAACAAGGATTGGGTCGACTTATAATTGGATGTAAAGTGGGCTTATCAGGCAATGTGAGAATTGATGGGCTGTAAGTGGGCTTAAAAGGCAGTGTGCGAATCGGGTTGGGCCAATGACCCAACAAAGATTGGGCCGATTTATATTGGATTCTCTGGTTTGGGGCTTCCTTCTAAAGGAAGAGGGCAGGCTTATAAGACAGTATGAGATTGGGTTGGGCCTTCCTTGGACTGTTATTAGGCCTTCGTTTGGGCTAGGCCAAATGACCCAACAAGGATTGGGCCAAATGGGCCATCATTGGTTCGGATCAGCGCAGAAGAGATCGAAAGGAAGAAAGCGACTTTATAAATCTAGAGTGAGACTTGGGTTGGGCCTGTTAGGTTGGGCCTTTTGTTGGACCGGGCCAAATAACCCAACAAAGATTCGGCCGATTTATATTGGGATAATTATACAAAATACCATGTAATCTTTTTTACAGTTTTACGATCTCTAAATTATTTTTATGATTATACGAGAATTATTCTTTTTTTTACTTAATTACATATCTTTTTTATTATTATCCTTATTTTTACGGGAGATGAGGGTTTGCGGCAATGTGAACGTGGTCTTAGTAGGGGAAATTAGTGGGATAAAAGCTTAAACCCATATACGTAAATGGTATAAATTCTGTTCACATCCATAACTCGGTTTGTATCTCCGGTTGCAATTTTTCTCATACTTCCTCCCAACTTCGTAAATTCACAAACAATTATCAAGATATTTCCAGGTTTTAACGGTGACAAAAGCTCCGTACGAGGTTAGTATTTTTTCCTTTAATCAAGAAATCAGTTAATTAATTAATTTAAGTGATTGCTAGGTTTATCTACTCCATCCGACTAGTTCCAGGTTTCAGCGGGAAATATAAATATTTGCAAGATTCTAATATTTTTTCATTAAATCGGAATTGAAAGGCATAAGTGTTTGCAATACTCCCTAAATGTGGTTTCCTCTTTAAGTTTTATGCCAACTGGATCATTTAATTTTTTCCCCAATTACATGTATAATTGAAGAGTTTTCCATTTGAAAACTAATGTTTATTTTTACAGTGATAATGAAAAAAGATTGCGATGCTACAACAGACTCTACGAGTGATTCTGATTCTGAATGTATCGGCGAAAATCAATAAACGTGAATAAAAAGAAGGGACGTATTTCATATGCTAGGAAGAGGGTTAGAAATGAGGTTGGTTATATACTTATTGGCATTCCTTTATTTTTACTATTTTTGTTGATCTTTGTAAATTGCAATGTAAAGTTTTGTGTTCTGATTTGTGTATATGTTTATAGCATAACGATCATCCATCAAGTTCATCACGAAGAGGTGTTCCAGCCATTGAAGAGTATAGTCGGCTTTACGATTTGTATAAGCAAATCGACATGGCAAATGATGTGAATGCTATAAAAGACTTGCTTAAGGATTTTGTTGACAAAGTATTAGCAGAGTTGCAATCTATTAAGATGGTAAATTTTCTTAATCTTATGTACTGCTATTTTTTTGGTGATAGTAATTATTATTCAGCTAAAATCTTGTATGTGGATTTCTTTTATCTTGAGTATTTAGGGTAATGAATGTGGCAATCATGGTGGAGGGGTTGCTGGACAAAATGAAGGAGCACGATCACCTAATAATTACAAAGAGGAAGAACCTATGAAGGTTTGTTGGTAGTTTGGTAACCATTCTGGTGTAAATTTGTGATTATATGTGCTTATAATTTTTTATTTTATTTTTGTGAATAGGGAGTTAGAAGTGAGATTCTTTGGTCTGTTGGAAGCATTCGTGGGTTGTCATCAGTTGATTTGGAGCCTGTATGCCTATCTCCACTGTCTACGGAAACACCCGTGGATTGTATTGATGGCAACCAGGAGAAGATGAATAATCTTACTTTGAAGTCGGTTGACCCTGGTTTTGCTATTATCCCTTTAAGAGAGCCTCAGATTCCTCGTCCAAAATTTAAACACAAAGTTAATCAGACATGTAATTTGTCTTTATGCCCACTAGATGGTCATTTTTGGAACAAAGATGATGAACATGAAACATTGCAATTTCAAAAATGGGCGAGTACTACACGAGCTCGTAAGTCAAGTACGGAACGAGCCTTGTCTACGAAGCAGAGCACCCTCATCTTGCTTGCTTCTGGCGAAGCTTCTAGCAATAGATAATAGGCATTCTGGTATGGCAGGAATACCACTTTTTAGGTCGACCACTACATAGGAGCGATAGCGAAGCCAAACCGTATAAAGGCGAGCAGCCCAACTAGCAATAGCAAACGGCCTACTTATAGCCCTATATTATTAAACCAAAGATGTCTGATGATGGGTATAATACTATTACTTTATTTTGAATTTTTAATATTTATTTTCTGATGATTATTTACATTTTATTGGTAATTTGAATTGTAGTAGGATTGTTTTCTATAAGAAGCAGTGTGACGATCTCAAACAAGGGTTTAACTTTAACGTGGCTGTAGTAACTGATAAGACATGGTTTTGGACACTTGCTCAGCCTAATCATCTTTTTGATGTGATTGTAAGTATTTCTTTTGATGTTGTTGTTTATTTAATACTCTTTTTTAGTATTTCTCTCAGTAAATCAATGTTTTCTTCTGTACCAAATTTAAATAATCGGTTAGTAATTATGAACAAGTTTTATAATTAATTATTAAATATGAATYAGGTTAAACGGGGTTAGTTTGTATTTATAGGCACAACCTGATTACTGTTTTTGGTAACTCTCAAATTTATGAATAAGTAGGTTAAAGCTCGGGGGATGTTTGTAAGTACAGAATGTAGGGTTTTTTTTAATTCCTCTTTTTGTCTTCCCATTTAATTACTGTGTAAATTAACATGTTTATTTTCTGGCTTATGATACTCAGCATGTAGATGTAATTTTCTATTACTTGAGGAAGTTCGCATTTCACTCGAAGTCAAACGTACGTACACGCATTACAACAACAGATATACACTTTGATCAGTTGATTGAGAATATGTATTACAAATACATTTCTAATCCAGCTGGATATTTGGTCGATACCTCCAATCCTATAGTTGATTATATATTTGGTCATGTAATGATTTGTGCTAAGTCTTGGTTGGGAGTGGATCATGTTTTGTTTCCTATTCATATTGGGGATAATAAAGTTGGGCACTGGATATTGGGGAGATTATCATTTATCGATAGAAGTTTTTATGTTTATAACTCACTGCGAACTGAGGATGTTGATCAGATGGTTGTTGARGTTGTTAAGCGTTATTCTGTTATTCTCCCGAGAGTTTTGGAAAAGGTACAATTTTTTACAAGTAGGAAAGATTTTGATTTTTGYGGTGGAGCATATGCTGGGAAATATTTGAACGATCCAMTTAATGTTGTCTTTGTTGAGAGGTTGCCCAGCCGTCGAYCAGGGTAGTCCATTTTTTGTTAATCACTTACCTTTTAAACTTTTTTATAATTTATTTTATATATTTAATTGTTACAATTTTCTTTTCCAGGGATTGTGGGATACACATGGTGTCTTATGCTGAGTACTTCCTATCTGGACTGGAGATCCCTGAAGTAGATTTTCAAGCCGATATTCACAGGAAACGACTCGCCGCTCTGTTGTACAATCATGCAATTTTTAAACTGGAGCACGACTATGTGAGTGAGGAAGACTCTGGGGGCTACTTACCTGAGGAGTTTAGAAATAAGTTATCTTCAACTAGTAATTATTAATATATTTATTTTAGTTGGTTTTGGGTTTCGGACTATGTTTTGTAAAGTATTTGGTATGTTTGTGAAGAAACAATTTACTGTTATTAAGCTTTACAGACTAAAGCTTATAGCTTATAGCATACAAACTAAAGCTTATAGCTTATATGTTTACTTTTATTAATTACCAAGAAAAAAACTTCAAGAAACTCGTCATTAATCCGAAGAAGAAACAGTCGCGCCCGACAAAGGAGCCTGTTGAATTCTGCTTTGTGGATATCTGTTGAGTTAGTTTTGACAGTCGCGCCCGACAAAGGAGCCCGTTGAATTTGTTTTTGTGGATATCTGTTCCGCCTCCCCCACCCCCCAGGATTTTTTATTATTTATGAAATTTTCCTATATTTTTGTCATTACTTTCGTTTTCGAAATTCAATCCATAAAACCTAAGAACTACATGATGAATGCAGTTTACTGCATATTAGTACCCTTAACTTGACATAATTTCAAAAAAAAAAAAGGCCAGATTTTAAACTTACAAACTTGCTTGAAGTTTGATTAGTTTAAAATTAAGGAGTTAAATGTATATTTCTAAAAATACGAAGGTTTTCTTTTTCGTAATGTTGTTTTGCATATGGATGGATAAATGTAAGACGAAATAAATTCTCGGGTATTTTTGTATAATTTCAAAAGTGGTCTTTTTTTTATCTTTTTTTTCTTAGTCAAAGTGTATTACTTGTAATTAGGTCAAACATTAAGGGTAATTTTTATAATTAATCCAAACGAATAACTAGAACTAGAATTGCAAGCTTTTAAAGTAAAACGACTTTTCATCATTAATTAGACTTATTGAATTCTAACTGCAATATTTCTGATATTCAGGATTGTGTGTATGTTGTATTCTCAAGCTCATTAAATTATTAGAATTATTTAACTTAATGTTCGAAAAAGGGCTAGCATCACTGATTCAATTTTGTTTCATCTTGTTCAAAATAAGTTCTCACTATTTAAATGTATTAAAAAAAATAGGTGGCCATGTTATTAGAAATCAGTCATTGGTTTTATTATTTACCAAGAAAACAAAAACTTATTGTTCAAGTGATACATACTATATCTTATAGCTTATAAGTATAGACTAAAGCTTATAGCTTATAAGTTTACTTTTATTACTTACCAAGGAAAAAAAACTTTGAGGATAGAAAGTTGATATAAGTACCATTAAGTTGAAGGGGTTAAATTTTAAATACAAAACTGCCCCTGAAGTTTGATTAGTGTAAAATTTAGGGGTTAAATGTTATATTTCTAAAAATATGAAGGGTTTTATTTTTGTAATGTTGTTTTGAATATGGATGGGTAAATGTAAGACGAAATAAATTCTCGGGTATTTTTGTATACTTTCAAAAGTGATCTTTTTTTTTTCTTAGTTAAAGTGTACTATTTGTAATTATGTCAAACATTAAGGGTAATTTTTATAATTAATCCGAAAAAACTAACTCGAACTACAATTGCAAGTTGGCAAAGTAAAATGACTTTTCATCATTTTTTATAAGTTTACGTTAGTTTACAAAGGTCAGAAATAAAATTATTTGCATTATTGTATTTTATTTGTTCATTATTTATTTATTTACCAGGAAAAAATGAACAAATAGCTATAAGTTGATTTTTCATCATTATTTATTAGAAATCAGTCATTGGCAAAGTAAAATGACTTTTCATCATTATTTATTTATTTATGGATGGGTAAATGTAAAACAATATAAACTCTCGGGTATTTTTTTATAATTTTAAAAGTGGTATATTTTTATAATTTTGAAAACGAAAGCAATGACAAACATATAGGGAGATTTCGTAACAATAAAAAATCCTGGGGGGTGTTTGCAACTGGTTCTAACATCGAAGTTTTTTTTATTCTTGGTAATTAATAAAAGTAAACTTATAAGCTATAAGTTTTAGTCTGTTTGCTATAAGCTATAAGTTGTAGTTCGAGTTAGTTTTTTTGGATTAATTATAAAATTTACCCTTAATGTTTGACCTAATTACAAATAGTACACTTTAACTAAGAAAACCAAAAGATAAAAAAAAAAGACCACTTTTGAAATTATACAAAAATACTCGAGAATTTATTTCGTCTTACATTTACCCATCCATATTCAAAACAACATTACAAAAATAAAACCTTCATATTTTAGAAATATAACATTTAACCCCTAAATTTTACACTAATCAAACTTCAGGGGCAGTTTTGTAAATTTAAAATTTGGCTTTTTCTTTTTTTGTAATTATGTCAACTTAAGGGTACTTATATCAACTTTCTATAAGTATGATTAATGATGAAAAGTCATTTTACTTTACAAGCTTGCAATTCTAGTTCAAGTTATTCTTTTGGATTAATTATAAAAATTACCCTTAATGTTTGACCCAATTACAAATAATACACTTTAACTAAGAAAACAAAACAAAAAAGATAAAAAAAAGACCACTTTTGAAATTATAAAAAAATACCCGAGAATTTATATTATATTACATTTACCCCACCATATTCTAAACAACATTACAAAAATAAAACCCTTCATATTTTTAGAAATATAACATTTAACCCCTTAATTTTACACTAATCAAACTTCAGGGKMRKTTTKKWARKTTTWWTTTTTTT
>BMAC01000418.1:726100-742086 GCA_014905375.1 Phtheirospermum japonicum | reverse complement strand
TCCTAGTACATCATCGACAACTGGTTGTAATGTAGTCGCATCAGTCTCCCCAGGAATTTCATTTCCGCTCATCTCCACATCAGGCTTCCCTGGTGGAGGCGTCTCGAACAACTTTCTAGGCTCAACTTCATCGGACGATGGCACAATGGACGGTGGAGGAGAAGGAATCTGTGATATTAGAAAGTGTTAATCATTAACTAAATGAAGTAATATCTAATATCAAAAGCAATTCCCTCACATCTCTAGAAGGTCTCGGTACATCCTCGGGGCGTGTTCGTGATGAAGCCTCGCCAATCATTCCCACAGCCCGTGCAGCAGCCAACTCGATCACCTCTACCGCTTTCATCGCTGCCGACTCAATCCGGCTGATAACGTTTGCGGTTGCTACAGATGATGCCGATTCGATTAGACTGATGGCCTCAGTCACAGCATCAGATGTCGTAGACTCGAATCGGCTGATAGCTACAGATGCTACCGACTCAATTCTACTCACAGCCTCTGTCGCCGCTACGGAAGTCGTAGACTCGAATCGGCTAATTGCCTCGATCACCACGGTCTTCAGAGATGGGGATAAAAACAAAATAAATTAAATCAAAATCAAATACAATTTCGTGTTGAAAATAGAGGTAACCCTTTATGGGCACTGTGTTTTTTACACATTCAGAGAATGTAAAACTTTCTTCTACCCATTTTGTAATATAAAAAGACCAAAATAACTCGTTCCAAAATTTAAACTACTCGACCCAAATATAACTGTTCGACCCGAATATTTTAAACTACTCGCCCTAAACTTTTATCGCATCACTCCCCAAACCATCCCGTCCTAAAATTTTAAACTACTCGAACCCAAACAAAACTGATCGTCCCAAATATTTTAAACGGCTCGCCCAAACTTTTATCGCCTCTCGCCCCAAACTATCCCAACCCAAAATTTTAACTACTCGACCCAAATAAAACTGCTCGCCCCAAAACTTTTAAACTAATCATCCCAAACTTTTATCTCCTCTCGCCCCAAACATAAAAATACAAAATCTCCACATATGTCGTCGACTCAAATAATACAGCTCGACCCAAATTTTTTAACTTAATCGCCCCAAACTTTTATCTTCTCTCGCCCCAAATATAAAAATACATACTCTCCACACATAATAACATCTCATCCCAAACATGAAACATTATCTCGAAAATGGGTACAAAACATCTTTTGTTCAATTATGGGTATAAAAGAGTTTTGCCTTCGAAAATAGGTATTTTGAATCATTTCCTCTAAAAATATAACTACGATACCGATAGAGGTGGGCTCATCCTCGGAGGAGAGGTGTTGCTCGTCCGCATTGCTGGTGGAGGGGGGCTCGTCGACGGTTGCGGGGTGCTCATCGACGGAGTTGCGTGGGGATTATCAGTCGATGGAGAAGGAGGATTCCAATCAGCCTCCTCAATAAGATCGGGGCGCTTCAATATGCGTTGGTCCAATCTAACCGCTGCTTTTAACTTCGGTTCTTTGGCCTTTTCCTCAACACCACCATGGGAATATTGGATTCCATCCAATATGTCTATGTCTATATCAACCATGTATGGTTGTCTCCTCTCCTCCTCAGATAACTTCATCTGCTCACACTGTTAGATGACGATATCAATCCATTGAATATTTTAAACTTTCAATTTTAAACCAATTTTGCTATTATAATTAACAATATCGAAGAGAACTTACATCAGCTCTGCTCAGAAAATCCAAGTTGACATGCGTAGTCTTTGAACAACGCCACCGAACGCCTCTGGGAATTGTCATCACAGTCCCTGATGGCTTCCCAAGACGACTCCCTAAAGCGGGAATGCTCTCATATGCCCACCACTGACATTTTAAATAATAATCCAGAAATACGAATACAAAACAACAACAATGAGATAAAAAACACAACTACGAAAATAACAACAACACAAAAAAATTAGGAAAATCTCACACTTATTACCTGAAGTGCCATCAGAAATCCATAGATTTTATACTCTCCAGAGAGATGAGTCTCCATAGACTCCAAATAGTGGCACAAGCGCTGAAATACAAACTTGCCCCACGGAAACGTGTCCCACAGCTCTGAATCCTCAACCAACACCCAAATCCAAAAATCTATGCGTGCTCGGTAGTCAACCCCATACAGCAACAACATAAGTACTAAGATTTTCGCCACTTTCACCGCGTCGTCAGGTGTGGCATCGAAAAATCCATCCTTAAATTTATTTTGGCAGTTCTCTTGCACGAACAATTTCACCATCAAACAGTCGTTTGTATAAACTGTCAGGGGAGATTTGTAAATCTGCAGCCTCTGGGTCGAAAGTGGATGTCCCGAACCGAAGCCCTGGAAACCATAGCAAATTCTGTTTTCGAAAAACGAATATTAGTATGGTTTACACGGTACCATCTCACATATTTGTTCCTGTCCTGTGGATTTTTCATCAAAACCTCTCTGCGGAACAACCCAACCAATACAGGTCCACATATACTACTCTCCCCCGGAAACCATCAGAAAATGTCCGAAACAGGACTCTTGAAATGCCTCTAACCGATCAATCTGCCGCAATCTTTCGGCTATCATCGTCATCATTGACATCTGCCCAAAACATTTGATTTTTTGTAACCAAAATCGTTCCTCCTTCCATCTCCACTCCCAATTATCCTGAAAAAAATAATTAAAATATAACAATAAACACACAGTTCATATGAATTAAGTACTACTCGACCCAAATACAACCTCTCGACTCAAATAAATTAACAACTCGACTCTAAATGAACCTCTCGACTCAAATTAGGGTTTTGCACTGATCGCTCCTAAGAACCCTTATCGACTCAAACATTATTGACAAATCGACCCAAACTATTATCACCTATCGGCCTAAAGTTTTTTTCATGAAATACAAGAGTTTTGTATCTTTCGACCCTAACAAAACATATCGAGCCAAACATCAATTGAGTCGATCCAAATATTTAAACGACTCGCCCGAGACATACATACATGTATTCGGGTCGACCCAAATAAACATGATCGCCTCAAATATGAAAATATTCAACTCAAATAACTATGACTTATCGTCCCAAAAATATTTAGATCGACCTAAACTCGGCTACCCACCCTCCTCGATCCAAACATTATTGACCCTTCGACCCAAAGTGTTATCACCTATCGGCCCAAAGATTTTTTCATGAAATATAAGGTTTTCTAGTTTCCGACCCTAATAAATCATGTCGAGCCAAACATCAAACATCAGTGCACTCGACCCAAATTATTCAACTCGAACCTAATTTCTCGTTAAGAATCTGACCTTCAACCAACAAAAAAAAGAACCAAAAAAAAAAAACAATATTCAGGTGGCTAATTGGTGGTACCTCGGGGCCAGACTGGCGTGTTCTTTGCGGACAAGCGTCGTTCTTTTTTGTTCTTTTCGGGTTACTATCCTCCCCACTTATCTTCGTCTTCCGTTTCGTAGCTAGGGTTTTGTTAGACTCAGACATTTTGTTTGTTTAGTTTTGAAATCGCCGGATTTTGTTTGATATCGCCGGAGAAGAAACGGTGAAAAGATAAGATTAAGATTTAAGATTAAGATAAGATTATTTGTTTGGGACGATAGTTTGGGGCGACCATGGTTAGTAAGGATATTTTAGATCTTTCAGTTTCAAATTGGGTAGAAAACATCTTTTTTTACGTTGTGAGCATAAAAGAGTTTTGGATTACAAAAGTGGACAATTTTGCATATTTCCACAACTTCAATTAGTACTCTACCTCTCTATGGGACCAGGCTTGATAGTTGTTTGTACCCTTTTTGGATGATAAAGTTTTCTTGGTAAATTCAAGTTCATAATTGATTGCAGCTTCGGATCCAATCTTCTCAATAATCCACCGCCGGTAATCCCTATCAAACAATATTGCATTTTTTTTATGAAATATAAAATGTACATCAAAGCTACCACAGATCACTACATATAGGGGTGAGCATAATTTTTTACAAATCGCCCACATTGCAATTTGAATCACACCGCACTGTTTATTAATACCGTGATTTCAAATATTGAATGGAAAACGCACTGCCTTCTTGGTGCGGTTTTTATTTTGTAAGTAAACCGCACTGCACCTATATAATTTTAATGTTTAGATAAATTATTTGTCTTCTCTCTTTATATAGTTGAAAGAATAAGAAATATGTATTAAAACCCAGTTATTCAGTAATTAAATAAGTTTACATTTGTATTTTGAGTTCCAAATAAAATGTGTTTTACAAGTTCTTAAAAAAAAGTGTTTGCAAAAATATATTATGATTTACAGTCAAGGTAATGTATTATGTTTTGAATATATTTGAGTTAAAGATAATGCAAAATAATCATATTGTAGAACCAAAATAATGAGTCGCAAAAGCTATAAAGTCACCGAAACCATTCCGAATCGCATAGTTAAATTTATTCAGGCCTGACAAATAGTGAAACAAATTAAGATACAAACCAGATAAGATAATTATTGGGATGTTGTTCAGAAAGTTCCCCAACAAGGTCGAGTTCTTCTTTCCACTCAAGCATAGTAGATTCACCAACGATCGAGCGCCTCTTCTTTCAAACCTGATAAATAATATTTAATTTATTTATTTTTATATGAGTTGGGAAAAATATTCATGAGTTCAAATAAAGCATATACATACAACGGGATCATTGGTAGCAGCAGCCAAAAGTCCATAGTTGTTATTGAGCATCTCAGCGGTAGGTAGCCTCATATTATTAGGTTAATACCAATAATATGTGTGCATGGAGCTTGAGACGTTGCTGGTTACTGTCTCAAACTTTTGTACACACCGTTTTAATAAATAATTTAAAAGCACGTTAGTTTGCTCGCAAGTTTACGAGGTAACTGTAGGGTGATGAGTTTGACTCGAGTCGTATCTCTCGAGGAAACAACTGTTCGGTCCTATCAATGTTTTCTCAATTTCGAATAACATACATATACAGTTGGGGGTTTGAAAAAATTGATTCGATCATTATAAACTAAGACGATAATTTAAACTAATTAAACTAATTACTTTAACTAGATTATCGATTACGAACTAAGCAGTATACTAAGCTAATTAAACTAATTATTCTAAATTATCAACTAAAAGCAATAACTAAATTATCGATTAACACTACGAAGTTTGAAAGCTAATTAACGTAACTAAAGCATGAATTAAAAAGACTATCGCTAAGCAATTGAATCATATGAATCCAAGAACATTAACGGAGCATAAACTAAATCGCATAAATAAGCTAAATTAACCAGTATCCGAAATACGAGTATAAAATGATTAAGCTAATTAAACTAGTCTAGCATTAACAACGAGATTAACTAAGCAATTAACTAAGAAATTAACTAAGAGTTTAGAGTGCTTATTGTAACTACGAAAAGCAATGAAAAGCTCCAGCTATTCCAGAGTTTGAACGTTGATCTTGGGCAAAAATGGACTCTCGAGCGCGGAATCGGTGTTTCGGACGTGAAGAACTTTGATCCTTGATCCGTGTCTCCAAGTCTTGCTATAAGACATGGATTTATTGTTTTTATGAGCTAAAATACTCTAGAATAGTGTTGGGTCTTCTCCTCTCGTGTGTGTGTGTCTCAAAATCTGTAAAAAGGAGGTTTAAAATACATATTAGGAGTCTTGGCGCACAAGAAACCCTAATTTCCGAATGCTGGGCCATCGCGTCGACAAAGAGTCGACTGACGCGAGCAAGCGCTCGGCGGATGTCGGCAGTCTTCGTCAGCAGCGCTCGGCAGGTCTGGTCAGCAGGTGCGCGCGTCGGCTGGCAGGTGCGTCGACGGGGTGTGTCGACATCGACGCTTCAGCAGCTAGCGTCGACWTTGCGTCGACCTTGGTGCGTCGACATCGACGCTTCAGAACGTCACGTMGRCAGAGCGTCGTCCTTGCRTCGACTGACGYGGACCATGGCTCGCTRGCACGGCTCGCGTCGAMGGTGCGTCGATGGTCRCRTCAGTCGACGCGACTGAGCGTCGGTCTCCGTTTCTCGATCGTTTGCTACTCGTTTCACCGGAAAGCTTGTTCTCCTACTCTTGAACATCGAACTCCGTCTTTTACGCGCTAAACTCTTCCGGTTACTTAGCTGTAAGGTGAAAACAACGAAACATCACCTAATTGCATCAATTTAGATCAAAATGCGGTAAAATAAGCTGGAATTATAAAATTACGGAATTATGCTTAAATCATCCAACTTATATAAAAAACAAATATAAAAACGAACTAAAAAGCTAATAAAAATAAGGACAAATCTACTCTAATCAACTACCCCACGCTTTATTGGTTTGTTCGTCCTCGAACAAACGATAATTTCGAAGCATAACTTGAATGAAAATAAGTTCAAGCAAAGAGTCGTGCGTTGCTACATAGATAATTTTGATAATATAGGTACAAGTCACACAACGTCAAACACTCAACCATTATTACATTGTCGCTTCAAAATAGAATCAAGCTTCCTCACGAAGGATAATATATATTAGTACGCTCAAAAGCACTCAAGTATTTTCTGCATGGGACATGTATACACTCAAATCATACAATTACAAGCACAGTAAATGAGCACAGAAAATCAGTCTCTTTTCAATCGCGAATTAAGTGTGCTATCAAAACTAAGAATCAAAAAAGGTCTTTACGGGTTGTAATGTAAGGCTTTTGGACGGGTGTGGAATATATAAGTCATGTGGCTAATCGCTCACTCAACCTAATCTAATCGAGAAGCAAAATGCTTCACCTCGTACAAAAATAAAAACCTCACTAAATACTCATAACTTAGCCTCTTAAATATAGGCTATTTCCCAACTCGCAAACTCGTAAACTGACTGAAAGCTCAAACCACTTAATCACAACTCTTTTGCCTTTTAAACATAAGGCTTCATAAAATAAACAATTAAACTCAAGCCTTTACAAACGCGTAGGCAATTACTAACATAAGACTCACCATCTTTCTTATCATTTTATTTTCCCCCGTTTATTCTTTTTATGGGGTTCCTTTTTTTTACATTTTTTTTATTAGATGGTGGTCCAAAATTACCAAATTTATAAATTCCTAATAAAAATTTCCAAAACCCAAATAACCAATAAAAATGCGAACTCCTACCCCACGCTTTTAATGGGTTGTAGGGTCGTCTCAAAAACACTCAAGGCTATAGGCATGGATATTTGGCTACGATTGGCTCATTCAGAATTTATAGTGGCTAAAATTTATGAATATGGCCGGAATAAGGTTTTATATGCGCCTTAACTTCATTTTCAAAGTCGACCACACACAACGGTATCAAAGAGATATTAAGACTGAAACTTATTCACGTACATGCAAAGATGATAAACACTCAGGCTACTCGCTGGCTTTTTTGCATGAAATTTTTTTGAATTGACGTTGCTTTTAAGGCTTTGCGAAATTGATTGTGTTCAAGTACCATTTTATAATATATAATAATAAATTTTGAAAAATTATGCACTTATGCACGCTCAAAGACGAAAACAAATAATCATACTTTGTCAACTTCGACAGGCATGCCATACAAACACAATTAAGCGTAGAAATAGCAATTAATCACGTTAAAGCATATCATTATTACAGGCCAAGTATCAAATAAAATTACACGATTGATCAATACAAATCACACTCGACCACCCCCTCTCTAAAAATCCGGGCAATCTCCGGATTGCCACAAAAACAACCAAAAATCAAAAAGAGGAAGGAAAAAGAAAACATCCCTGAAATAATAGTAGTCGAGCCGCTAGTCGTAATTTGTGTAATTGGCCACTTCTTCAACGTACGTGATATGAAATGCCCTAAAAGAAAAATAAAACACACAAAAACAAAGAAAATAACAATATTTTTGGATTTTATATTTTTAATATTTTTTTTATTATTATTTTTTAAAGAAAGCATAAAAAATAAAGATAGAACGAGTTTAGAACTCGCGGGACTCATCGTCCTCGTTGTTGGTCTCGTCGACATCCATGCTTGGCGTCGGATAAGCCGCCTCGAAACGCTCCTCGAGCTTCGAGATACGAGCACGCATCTTCTTCAAACTACGATGGTTCTTCTCGTGATTTGTGTCGATCTTCTCGTCGATGATTTGAAGCTTATCGAACATCTTTACTTGAAATGCTCGGTTTTCCTCGGAAAATTACCCCCAATCGGGACTCGGGCCCGAAGTAGAACGGCGGGCTTGCTCCATATCCTCGTCGCCATCATCGTCTTCTTCGTGTAGTCGAGATGAAGATCCTCCTCTAGTTGACGACCTCACTCGGGGTGCCGGTGCACGCGCGAGTGGTAGTGAAGAGGTTCCAAGCGGGCTAAGTCCGCTTCCGGCCGGATCGAACCCGAAGTGACGGGCAAGGCCGTAATGTAAGGCGCAAATGAGAGAAGTGACGACTTGCTTCCCGGAGTACCCTTGGTAACGTTGTAAAGTCCGAGCAAAATAAGCGGGTACAACCGGACTTGACGACCATCAACGAGGCATTGAAGAACATAAAGCTCGGCTTTGGTCGCATAAGTTGCCTCGTTTTTGCATAGAATGATGTGTGCAAGAATCTTGTAGGCGACATAGAGGGCGTCGTCTTGAATCCTCGAGCAAGGAAATCTCTTACAATCCCCCGTGTTCCCCCGGTGATCATCCCCCCAAAAGAGGCTAAATTGAAGCCTTGAACTCCAACCGGGTGGTCCCCTACGGTCGGGAAACCGAAAATGTTGCCGAAAATCTCCTCGTCGACAACCACATCATTCCCTCCTAGCCGACAAGAGAACGTCTCGTCGTTCCAAATAGCCAAAGTCGAGAAAAACTCGAGCATGAGTTCTCGAAAACTGGGCAAATGCATTTGGGCAAAGTACCCACACCCGAGGCCATCTACATACCGTGAGAGGTCGGTGTGGTGATCCGACCCATTCGAGGCCTCATCCGCAATCCCTTGGACGTTCAACGTCCTGTGCGTGGCAAATCCCCATTTCCGAATGTTCTTGAACATGTCCCCTTCTTTTTTATCAAAAATTGGGAACGGTGCGTTGTATTTCCCTGAGATATCCTTACGTTTACCCGCTCGAGACATTATCAAACAATTCGAGAATGAACGGGATTAAAAAAAACTTGAAAATAAAACTTTGTGCTTCTTTGGGGAATTTCATCGAACACTTGGCGTGCGTGTTCAACCAACTAAGGACTCGAATAATTCTAGCACCAAAAACTTCCAACACAACCAACAACAACAATAATATGATCCCAAGATAGTTTCAAGCGAAGTACCTCGTAGATAATAGCCGAATTCGCCCGTTTCCGGAAAATTGCCCGAATTCGAAATTTGGCCCCTTAATTGCTCTAACCCTTGCAGCCCGTTTTTTGAACACAAATTGACTTGCAAGAAGGTAAGTGTAATTCTTCTGGGTTTCGTATAGAATAAGAAGTTAGAAAAGGAAGAAAAGTGAGAAAAGGGGAGGGGGGAGCTGTTTTTAAGGGTGTTTTCTTGGGTTTCCCGCGGGTCACACGCATACGGGTCGGGTCGTGGGCCAAAAATCCAATTTTTAAACGTTTCTGGGCCGGTCCGCGGGTCGCGTCGACGTAGCGTCGAAGCCGCGTCAGTCGACGCGACAGAAGGCCATTCTCCTGATACCGAGCGTCGACGCCGCGTCGACTGACGCGAGCAGGTGCTCAGCGTCGATGCGGGCGGAATCCTGGGCGGAATTCTGGGCGACTTTTCCTTCGCTCGTTTGTTCAATCCTCCTCGTCCGAGTTCTCCATCTGTTCTTAAACAAATAAAAATCAAACATAAAAATTAAATTAAATAGAAATAAGGTACAAAAGGATACAAATGCTCGGGTTGCCTCCCGAGAAGCGCAAATTTTAACGTCGCTTGCTCGACGCTATCTTGCTCGTTTATCTTTCAATGTATGGTGGATCTCCACACTCCACCATCTTGCGATTGCTACTTTTACCTCGTCCGTCATGATAAGGCTTCAATCTATGCTTGTGAGCTTGAAAGGATGATTTGCCAATCTCATCGTATAACGTGGCTAGGCCGTACTCGTCAAATTCTTTAATCAAGAATGTTCCACTCCATGAAGCTCCAAAATCAGCTGGATCGTACTTATGTTCGTTATTATAAAAGATTAATTCTCCAATTTCAAATTGCGAGTTCTTGACTTCACTCGTGCGAATCTTCCTTGATTTCTTCATCCATTTCGCCCAATCGTCCAAACACTCCTCGCCCGTGTTCTTTTTGAAAGTGAGATTTTCGCTATGGTCGAGGAAATCGTGCCTTGAACGATTTATCGGTGGTCTCGATTCCACCTCTTGCTCGAATTTGCGCGAACACTCCTCATCAAAACTGCCTCCAAATTCAGCCACGATGTCGCGTATGTCAATTCCCAACAACTCGATCAATTCTTCTCCACTTAAATGCATTTGATCATTGGAATCGTGATCTTTACACGAATTGACTCGCTCGTCCCTTCCCTCGATAGAGACTCCGGCGTCGTTTCCGTCGCCTAACTTGTTCAAAGTTGCGATTTCTCGTAATTCGTTGATGCATGATGCAACGGGGTCAATAAAGAAATCTTCCTCTTGCATAATAGGAGAGGGAATGTTGTGAATATCTTTAAGAGAAAAGGTCACTGTTTTGCCCAAAACGGTCATCGTCATTCTCCCTTTATGAACATCAATAAGGGTATGTGAAGTCGCCATGAACGGTCGCCCTAAAAGAATGGTGTGCTCGTTGTCCTCAGTCGGAACTTCACCAATGTCCATAACCACAAAATCAGCTGGAAGCACTAGCTCCCCAACTTGCACTAAAACATCTTCGACTATCCCTAACGGTCGTCGAGTCGAACGATCGACTAACTGTAGGCGCATAGTTGTCGGTTTGAGGGGTCCAAGATAAAAATCTTGATAAAGCGAATAAGGCATTAAATTAACGCCTGCTCCAAGGTCCAACATACCTACTGCCTTCTTCCCATTAGCTAGTGAAATCGTTATGCAAAAACTGCCAGGATCGCGTTCCTTAGGTGGTAACGGCTTCTTGAAAATCGCGCTAACTTCTTTCATTAACGGAACGTATTGATTTGTCGCCCAACGTCTCTCTCTCGAGGCAAGTTCCTTAAAAAACTTGACGTAGGCGGGCATCGTCTTGATCACTTCTAATTGTACAGCTCCATGAATTTCTTGTTCTCCTTTGCTGGACGTAATCAGCTCGGAAAAGGAACAACATCCTTATATTGCATCGTTGATTGCTCCGGTTGCGGCGGTTCATCGATGCCAGAGGTGTCGCTCGGAATTTTCCCTTGAATAGAACCAGGAACATATCTATTGGCTGATTTATGTAGCTTGTCCACTGGTTTAGGAACAAGCTCCTCATCTTGGTTCTCTATGCCATTATCGATCTTCTTCCCACTGCGAAGGATGTGAATTGCCGATGCTTGCTCCGGCTGGCTTGGTAGCTTGTCTTTCTCCTTATTCGATCTAGAAATATCAGTTGCTATTTGTCCCATAGTTCTCTCCATTCTATCCATGTTTTTAGCTAGATCATGCACAATGCCGGAAAGTTGGTCTATTCCGCTCACCTTCTTTGAAAGTTCGTCTATCTTCGCATTCACCTTCGTGAGCCCTTCTCTATTACTGATCGTCTCAGCCACTTGATTCTGCTGCCAAACCAACAGCTGATCATTTGGTTGACTTGCATTCGACGCCTGCCCTTGCGTATGAAAATTATTTTGTTGTGGCGGCACTGGTGGTGCTTGAGCATACTGTGGTGGTGGGTATTGTGGGTCAGGTGGCATATGACTTGGATTGCCCGGACCCCACTTGAAAAGAGGATTGTCACGTTGTGGCGTGTACTTCTTTTGGTTCGAATAGCTTTGGATTGGTTAACCTCCTCTTGCTGCTCACTGTTGTTCGGACATGCATCTTCTAAATGCTGGAGGGATCCACACTGGTTGCAGTTCGCAGCCATTTTCTGTGCAGCGGCCTTGCTAGCCCGCTCGGCTTTCCAAGCAGCTAATTTTTCGTCGAAAATCTCTGCACATTTCGCCTTAACTAACTTGGCATCATCTAAATCAGGGTAGGGGATGGAAACTTCGTTAACTATCATCTTACGAGGCCGAGAATTGGTTTTTCTAGACTTTTCGCTTTGCTTCTCCAACACTTGCCTTGCCTCGTGTGCTGTCAAATCTCCAAAATCTCCTCCCGCTGCTATCTCCACCTCTCGTTTCCCATTGTCCAATAAACCATCAAAAAAGAACTGGTTAGTCATCTCCGGAGAATAGTTGTGGTGGGGACAAGCTTGCAAAAGTGTTTTGTAGCGCTCCCATGTCTCGTGAAATAGTTCTCCTTCCAATTGCTCAAAAGTAGCAATTTGCCTCCGAAGATGCCCCGTCGTTTGGGCGGAATAATATTGGTTTAGAAATTTCTCGCTAATCATATCCCAGTCGGTAAACGAACCGGGCTCTAAAGATAGTAGCCATGACTTCGCCTTGTCCTTCAAGCTGTACGGAAAACAAATCATCTGGACCTCCTCTTGATGAAGGCCATGAATTACGAATCGGCCAACTTCATCAACGAAATAATTTAAAAATGCCAAGGGGTCTTCATGTGCATTCCCATGAAAGGTTGGGAGTAGGTTGAGTTGATGCGGTTTAATTTCCACTGCCCTCGCGGTTGGTCCAAGAACAATGGCGGACCTAAAGGGTACAACCTTTGAACGTGCCAAATCGTGCTGTCTAAGTGCTCGATCTCCCCTTGGTTCTCGAACTTGGTCATAGGCTCTCTCGTAGTGGTCGTTATGCACGTAACGGTGCTCGCGCTCGTATCTCCTTCCGAAATCTCGTAACCATGATCTTGATTTTCCAACCACTCGTTCACGTGCCTTTGATTGTTAACAGAGGCGTTTCGCTGCAAAACATCCTCATTCCTGAATGCCACGTTCTTGACGTTGTGCTGACGTTGAGAGGGTGATTGACTATGCCGTGCTGCTGGTTAGCTCCTTCGTTTCTCCTTTCGTCACGTCTAGTAGAATGTGACTGGTTTGGGTCACTAACATACCCAGTTCGAATGGGGCGTGGTGGTGATCTCGGTGGTGAATCGCCGTTTCGAACTGAATGTGTTCCTAACATGATGCTGGGAACTTGATCGCAAGCAAAATCGGTTGCTGTCGAGGAATTGTCCTCGGGAATAAGAACGGGTCTTGGTCTTGGCGGATTTGAAAGGTGAATGTTGTCAATGTATGGTACAAGGTCGCGTTGGATTGATCGCCTTCCTTGCATAAACTCAACAACACGTCAACGTACCAAATGGCAAAAACCAAGTAAAAGCAAATAAAATAATAAATTAAACAGAAAATAAAACGAAAAACATCTTTAATTCCTACTCGTTGCTTCCCCGGCAACGGCGCCAAATTTTTGACTCAAACTTTTGTGCACCCCGTTTTAATAAATAATTTAAAAGCACGTTAGTTTGCTCGCAAGTGTACGAGGTAACTGTAGGGTGATGAGTTTGACTCGAGTCGTATCTCTCGAGGAAACAACTGTTCGGTCCTATCAATGCTTTTCTCAATTTCGAATAACATACATATACAGTTGGGGGTTTGAAAAAATTGATTCGATCATTATAAACTAAGACAATAATTTAAACTAATTACTTTAACTAGATTATCGATTACGAACTAAGAAGTATACTAAGCTAATTAAACTAATTATTCTAAATTATCAACTAAAAGCAATAACTAAATTATCGATTAACACTACGAAGTTTGAAAGCTAATTAACGTAACTAAAGCATGAATTAAAAAGACTATCGCTAAGCAATTGAATCATATGAATCCAAGAACATTAACGGAGCATAAACTAAATCGCATAAATAAGCTAAATTAACCAGTATCCGAAATACGAGTATAAAATGATTAAGCTAATTAAACTAGTCTAGCATTAACAACGAGATTAACTAAGCAATTAACTAAGAAATTAACTAAGAGTTTAGAGTGCTTATTGTAACTACGAAAAGCAATGAAAAGCTCCAGCTATTCCAGAGTTTGAACGTTGATCTTGGGCAAAAATGGACTCTCGAGCGCGGAATCGGTGTTTCGGACGTGAAGAACTTTGATCCTTGATCCGTGTCTCCAAGTCTTGCTATAAGACATGGATTTATTGTTTTTATGAGCTAAAATACTCTAGAATAGTGTTGGGTCTTCTCCTCTCGTGTGTGTGTGTCTCAAAATCTGTAAAAAGGAGGTTTAAAATACATATTAGGAGTCTTGGCGCACAAGAAACCCTAATTTCCGAATGCTGGGCCATCGCGTCGACAAAGAGTCGACTGACGCGAGCAAGCGCTCGGCGGATGTCGGCAGTCTTCGTCAGCAGCGCTCGGCAGGTCTGGTCAGCAGGTGCGCGCGTCGGCTGGCAGGTGCGTCGACGGGGTGTGTCGACATCGACGCTTCAGCAGCTAGCGTCGACTTTGCGTCGACCTTGGTGCGTCGACATCGACGCTTCAGAACGTCACGTAGACAGAGCGTCGTCCTTGCATCGACTGACGTGGACCATGGCTCGCTGGCACGGCTCGCGTCGACGGTGCGTCGATGGTCACATCAGTCGACGCGACTGAGCGTCGGTCTCCGTTTCTCGATCGTTTGCTACTCGTTTCACCGGAAAGCTTGTTCTCCTACTCTTGAACATCGAACTCCGTCTTTTACGCGCTAAACTCTTCCGGTTACTTAGCTGTAAGGTGAAAACAACGAAACATCACCTAATTGCATCAATTTAGATCAAAATGCGGTAAACTAAGCTGGAATTATAAAATTATGGAATTATGCTTAAATCATCCAACTTATACCAAAAACAAATATAAAAATGAACTAAAAAGCTAATAAAAATAAGGACAAATCTACTCTAATCAGTTACGATAAAATTACACACAGTAAAAGACAGGAAACGTAAATTTATTCCAATTTCGTGAAAGTGAAACAGTATTTCGATCGAAGATTAAACCAAAAAATTTACCCAATGAAAATAATAGCGGTTTCAGAACAGCAAAAATTTTGGAGTCGGCCGGAGAAAAGTTTTGGAATCGAGAGTCTGGACTTTGGGGTTTTCTCTTCGGGAAAATTGTTTTTTTGGTCCATTATGTTGTCCACTTTCCAATTTTGGACCAAGATATTGTCCAGTATCAAAATACATACACGAAGTTGGCAAAATAATCAAACAAGGTTCAAAATTATCATGTTCGGGCCGAATTGCTGACGTGGCAGGATTATTTATTTTCTTATCATTTTTTATTTATTTTTAAATGTTAAATGGAATAAAAAAGTCATTTTTGCCCTTAATAATCTTAAAAAAGTGAATTGGGGGAAAATGAATTTTTAAAATAGAATCCTTTTCCCATCTTCCCCCAAACTTTAAAGAAGAAAAAGCACAGCACAGGATTCCATTCCGATCAAGAGGGACCCATCATACCTTTCCATGGGGCTTCCACACCGGATCCCAAGCTCTATTCATTTCATCTCCCCAGATTACTCAGTCCCGAATCAACGGGCCCGCCTTCATTCTTGTCATCACTCAGTACCGTGGGCGCACAGTGTCCGCAGAATCTATTGAGGTTAACATCAGGCGCCGCAGCGCCGCCCTCCGACGCCGGCTTCATCCAACCGGCGAAGTTCCCCGGCGACGGGTCGTTTCTGAATAAGTTATTGGCTACGCATTAGAGCGTGGACCATATGATTGGTAAATCCCAACAGTTGTCATCACAGGTTGCTCATGATGTGGGTCCACCGGCTCCATTTTTTTAATTATCATGGTTTTGAACCTATTTGTCTTCTAAATATTCCCAGTAGCGCTTTATTTCAATTATTTGCCTAGTTAGAAAATATTAATTATGTGCACGGTGTGGTATTCAATGGTAATTTATTCAGTGGGATCTTGTGTTCTAATACTATATTCCATCTTTTATTTTAGGAATTGTTGC
>BMAC01000418.1:706837-720171 GCA_014905375.1 Phtheirospermum japonicum | reverse complement strand
CCACTGAAATGACATTTATAGTTTCAAATTAAATTCTTATTATATAAACATAGTTTCAAAATTGTCAGATCACTGCATTGCAGCAACATGTATATTCAAGGGCATCAAAATAACACAATACGAACACAACACTATAAATTAAAAAAATAAATTAATTAATAAGTGATAAATAAATCAAAATAAAACATTAAATTATTTTCTGATGAATTACTTAAATGCTTAAAATTGGCATGCATTGCAGCTAAATGTGACAAAACAGATTAAGTAAACAAATAGAGGAGCCCACCAATCAAAGAATTATTAATCACCAGTATAACGAAACCTTTCGTGAATAATAAATTAAAAATGGGCAAATATAACAGAAACCTTTAGTGAATTATAACAAACAGATTAAGTAATTCATCTAATTTATAAGCAACATGAAATAATGATCAAAGTTTCAATTGGTCAAGAGAAGAAGCCACATAACTATAGTACTAAAATTATCACGGTAATATACAATAAATCATATTTTGTTACTACCTTTATCTAGCAAAGGATGTTCACATTTCTATTTCATTTCTCCATACATTAAAAATTTGAGGGGATAAGTTGTAGTTTAAGTATTGGTTAGAAAAGAAAAAATATATATACTTTAACCGTAAAACTCAGAGGAGTGCTTCCAGCAAGTTCAAAGTTGTAGTCCCATGAGATAGTCTTTGGTATCCTTGTCCCAATCTCTGCATAAATGCAKGCGTCCGGAGGATCAATAGATCTAGAAATGGCAAATAAGTAAACACATATTAGGTAAWAATACTCTAAAGAAACAAAAAGCCTCTTAAGAAAGCAAGCAAAGGATAATTTAAGCAAAAAATAAGAAATAAAAATCCTCCTCAATATTATCGGCTCACTTATTAAAGTTTTATGATGAGTCACATTGATGCCAGATATTACACTTCATAACATCTTCCAGGTGCCTTGAACCAACAGAATGGTCTAGGTAAACAGATCTTATTCTAAAACTCAAACTCATTATAATATAACTACAGTTTGCTTATAAYATAGAAYTTTTAAAGCAATAATATTTTCACCACTGGACTGGAGATATCAAGTACTCTTAGAGCAAGGACACAATCCAATTATTTGTTGACTAAGCTCATAATTATGTTTTTTGACCAAAAACAAACCTTCAGATTCAAATTATCACACCCCATGAGGGACTAATAACCATTGTGTTTAGTGTAGTGGATAAGCCTTAACTCCGAGGGACCACAGAATACACACCAGAGCAAAAGTYGCATGTCGGGCCCTGGATACCGGGCTCAAGAATGTTAGAGCGGCCCGAAACTGAAAACGTATTGAGACAATCGACAAAAAGTTCTAAGCTCAACAAAAATATTGGCCGCCCGTGCGCCTTATAATCATATTTAAGGAATAACTACACTAAAAAAAAGAAAAAGAAATTTCCAAAATTAATTATCAAAGAAAACAAACTACAGATAGTGATAGCTATGTAACCAATCTATTTAACAATAGCAAAATGTAGCACAAAAATTAAGCACCTCGCGTTGTAAATAAACCTTAGCCTGAAGACAACCGGTTTCCTCGATGATTATCACTATGTCGTGCTCAGATAACAGATAATTAATGAAACCTCTCGATTTGAGGCGTCCGTATGAAGTATTTTCTCACTCCGACGAATGAATCTCGCCTCATTTGTCAGGAGCTCATAAATCCTGGCAATTACTGCATTCCTGATATAACTAACTTTGTTGATGTTTATATCATGTTTATATACATAAATTCTGAAAAATACGAATAGAATCCAAAAATAGAAAACAGAAAATGAACAGAATCAATATTTCAATATCCGAAACAGAATCGTGCAAACTTATCAGTTTCCGTATGCAGATGCGAAACGTCTATGCAGTTTATATACATAAATTCTGGAAAAAAAAATATATGCAATTTATAATAATTTATAACTGAAAAAGAAAACAGAACCATATTTTACAGAAAATGAAAAACAGATGAATGCAATATCCGAAAATAAGATTTGTATTTTCTAAAAATAGAAAAGCAGAATTATGAATGTTCTTCRAATGAAATCACACTAATCAATTTCTCGACAAACCTGAGCCAAAGAAACACAATCTTTCAGACCTCGGGCCAGCTCTTGTATCTGAAGATTTAATCAAAACAAAAATTTTGACGCAAATCACTTAACTGTAACCTTAATTTTCGCAACATTCATTATCTAACAATGAAAAAAAATCACGAAGTACATATATTATTCAAAATCTATATATGCGACTAACAATAAAAAAGAAGCAATTATACATAGTTACGAAGAGGACAAATGAATTTAGGAAGCAAGCCCATTAAATATTAATTGTTTCAAACCAAAGAGCCTCTTACACAAACTTCATAAAAATCATCCAAGAAAAAGGCAAAACAATAAATTATTAACCAATAAAAAACCCCCTAAAAAAAAAGAAAAAACATTTTTAAAATAAATATTTTTACAGCAAAAATATATTACATTCAAATTGAATTGAAATAAGCTTTGTATGTTGATCTTTGATCCTCCTACATGGACTAAAATATTTTTGGTAAAATATTAACTGTTAGGGATTCGTATCACCATTAATATTTTTAATTAAGAGAGAAATACTTTATGATTTGTAAAATTAAAAAAGGATATTCATACTCTCCCAGATTTTTATTTTAGTTAAACTAAAACTCAAATGTGGTAGTTTATTCGATCCTATCAAATTATGGAATTAAGGTTTTAATTTTCTAAATCATCCGATCCTAGTTAGGTAAATGATCTAGTGCAGTGCCCTTGTGTGTACCGATGCGAACATTAAGTTAAATAATCTAGTACCCATGCAAACATCATGTTGAATAATCTAGTACCCATGCGAACATCAAGACCTGTAGAAGAATTAAAGAAAATTTATCAAGTTATATAACTGTTTTTGGGCAAAACCTGTAAACTCCGGGAAAGATTGTGACTTTTTAGAAGCCACATATCATCTTGTGACATGTACTTATGACCCAGCACTACAAAAAAAATTAAGCAAAACCTCTAATCAAATATATCATAACAACTTCTCTAATAACCCTGTAATGGTAAGTTGCTGTTAGTTGACTTTTCGGAAGGACCATATCATCTTGTGACATGTTTCCCGTCTTAAGATCCTTAACTACAAACAAAAACTAAGCCATAACCTCTAACCAAATATATCATTATGACTTCTCCAATAATTGTGCATTGGTAAGTTGCTGTTAAGTTGGCTGAACAATGTCAAGCCCTGCAATGTGGCAACAGTGGGTGATGCAGCCAGATTGAACACAAAAATGCAGCTATGGAAATGACTCCGACTATACCTCATTTGCTGCATGCAGTGTTAGGAAGCCAATTTTCACCTCACCACAACATAAAAAGTGATGCTTGTAGTTCAAGCCATAAACTCACACCTTCATAACTTCAGACTCGTGAATAATGAGGAAAATAAAAACATATTCAGAAGAATAAGTTCAAAACACATCACAAAGAATAAGCCAATAACAATCCAGAAACGGATCAAATTCAACATAAACTGAAACCCTAGCCAACAGATCCAAACCCAAATAATAAATTACTTTTACCACTCATTAATTCATTTATATTACCTTATTGTACTTCTTCGCCGGCCGTCCTCTCGCCAAAGACCTGAGAGAATTTCCACTCCAGTGGCGCAGGTGGACCCGACGCAGAGGATGCCACCTCTCCACCGTCACCACCACCGTTCATTCTTCTCGAATACCCATAAATAACCCAGAATCAAAGCAACAGCAATAAAAATATAAATATTTAAATGGAAAATCAGAAATGAACACACTGATTTTGCTTTTCTCCATTTCCTATTCTCACTTCATTCAAGAAAACGATTTAGGTTTTAGAAATTGGAAAAGGATCGGATGTTGGATTCAGATTCGACCATGTTTTTCCAGTGTGAATACAAATACACTTATCACTTGGTCTGCTTCTCCAGACCAAACTGACGCCATCCTTTAGACCTAAAATAAGCAACCTTTGTTCATTGAAAATTGAATCGAGAACTTGGATAGACAAAAGAATAAAAAATACCTACAGATCGAATAAATATAAAGAGATACTTCAAATAATTACAGATCTCGAATTTATGTAAAAATGATTTTTTAAAAACTCTTTCCAAAAAAAAAAAACAAACCCGCAGTGGTACAGTTAAAATAGAATCGATAAGCGAACAACCAAAATCCATCAATTTACGGAAACCATAAGATAACAAAAAATACATATTCTCTATTTACCTGTGTTTCATCATTGGACCAAGACAAAAAAACGGATTAATTAAAAAAATTCTTAAAAATATTTCACAGAACCACCAATTAAGTATTCGCCTTGTCTGAATAACCCAAAAAAAATAATTTTTGTAATAAACCATAATAACAGTAATCGTATATTTCAAGAACCACCAAATAAAAGAGATCTGTTGAATACTTACACAAAAAATAGTATGACATTAAACCTAGTGAACTGGAATAGTAAAATAAGAATACAGAGTTGTTCAAAAAAATCGGAAAACCACATACCGTTTGCTTTTGATAATCTGGGATTTATAAGATCTAAAAAAATGAAAATCAAAAACTGGATTTCATCAGATCTAAATATAAGATCTAAACAAATAGAAACCACAAAAATCGATTTTTTTATTAAACCAAATAATTGAAAGACCAAAATTTTCCAGATCTGATAATCCCTTAAAAAATCGCGAAACGTTACAGGAGAGTGAACTGGATTTGACGAATACTAATACATAATTGTTCAATAAAATCAGAAAACCACATACCATTTGCTTCTTGAAATTTCCCATCATAGAAGGTTGGGATTAACACGGTGGAAGGTGACATAATTGAAGGATGATCAAAAAATTAGGAAGTTTTCATGTGATGAAAACAGAAGGAGGAAAAAAACAGAAGGAGGAAAAAAACAGAAGAAGAAAATACTACTGGAGAAATAGGAGAAGAAAACAGAAGAAGAAAAAACGGAGGAAAAAAATAATAGACGTAGGAGAAAAAAAGGTGGGCTGCAAAATTAACAAAAATAACAAAAAAAAAAAGTTGTTATTTATAGGGGTTCAAAATTTTGAGCTCATCCCAAAATAAACCCCCTATTAACCACAACACGACACGTCACTTTTGGCCTCTTTTGATTGGTACACCTCAGCCCCGGATTACTCTAATTGCGACACGTCAACGTTAATAGTTAACACTATTAACAAAATGTAGGATACCCTAATTAGATTCTTTACAATTATTATTAGGATTTATCAAAATTCTTTTTAATAATAATAATAATTAGGATTTGTTTCTTAAACCAAAAACCTTTATTGTGTTCTTTTGAACATTTACACAATATAATTTCTAACTATGTTAGATACCATACTAAAAAGATATTGAGGTGACTCTATTTGATACAATTGAAGAAAATGTCAATACATCAAGTGAAATTAACATTATCACATCAAATCTGGTACAAAAATCAAACCATTCCCAAAAGAAAAGTAGAAAGGCCACCTCTAAAAATAAATCATTTTAATCACAATAATCATGATAGCACTAATTCTTTATTAAATTGAATATAAAAATAATAAATTCATTTGAATATATATATATATATATATATATATATATATATATATATATATATATTATATATATAACCTATGTGTCTGTTTCGTATGCTTCGTTTGACAAATAAAAAAATTATGGTGCTTCGTTTGCTTATGTGTCATCCGAGCCTAATATTTAACTAATTTAATACTTTTTTTATTGTATCCTACCTAATTTAATTTTTTTATTATATTTTTCCTTATTCAACACTTTTCTTTGATTCTCCTAATATGAAAATATAAACAAGTCATATTTAATTAATGGATAAGATCTAAATTAGTTATTTTAATAAAAAGACAAACTACATATGAAATAATTTTAATTATAAAAATAAATTATTATGAAAATAATTAAATAAGTTTATTGATAATAGAATTTAAAATAATTTTATTTTTGGAGTTTCAAATATTTCATATAGGTAAAATATGAGTTATTATTTACAATAATCTAACTATGTAACTAAATATTAGTAATGTATTCAATTTAAAAATAAAAATATTAAATTATATACTAATAATTAATTAGCATTGATTAAACACCAGTACAATGCGACATGACTTGAGAGTATTATATCTTTTAAATACCTCAAAATATATAACTAATATTTATTAACGAATTTATTCTAAACATTAATATATAAAATAATTTAATAATAATAATTAACAAATGGATGTTAGACACGGGTTTAATCCCCTATATCATAGACTCGCATCTCAAGACTAAGTGGGATAGAAAGTCACGGAACTCGAGTACTGGAATAAAGAGCCCGGTAATTGGTCATCTTTGGTTCATCAAATCTTGGTTCTCAAGAGATGTGACTGAGGTTGCCGATATACCTTTCACACTCAATACTCTCTCATAAACAAGATTAAACACACCAGCGGGAGACAAGAAAAACGAACAACATAAGAAAAAATAAAACATGAACAAGACATAAAAAAAAAAAAAAAAAAAGAAGCATAAAGACTAAGCTAAAGTCACAAAGAGCAAACATAAAAATCATCACCTTTATCCTTCCCCCCGGCAACAGCGCCATATTTTGAAGTGATCTCAAAAGTATTATTTCTACAAACATTTCAAAGATTGCTCACAAGAGAATGGGGTCGATCATAGTCGTTGAGGTGATTCAACTCATATCTTACAAGGAGGAATAATCGAATTAGTTTTTGTGTTTAAATCACGAAAGAGAAAATAAGAAAATAAAAGGCTATCCTAAACACACGATCGAGTTTTGGGTTTTGAAGGCTATCAACTATGACGGGAATTCAAATTAAAAAATATTTAGTGAAAGCATTTTATAATGTAATTTGAAGGAAAGAAATTGAAGACGAGAATTTCAAGAGTATGAGTTTATAAGAAACAATAGAAGCAAAGGTTTAATGTACCAAACTTGTTTTCGCGATCAATTGACAATTTATCGAACACTTAATCTACAAATCAGGGTTGTCAATTCTGAATATCAATTGAACACTTGATAATCACCAATTGATGGTTCTAAACTCATCTAGACCCTAAACCCAAAACACATGGATAAATCCAATGTCCTAAACTAAGAATAAGATTGAACATAATTATCTCAATAAAGAAATCAAATATCCAACAAGCAATAATAAAAGCAAGGAAATAGAACATTAAACTAAAAAATGAAATAGGAGGAATATCAATTCAAACTAATTTAAACAAGTTAAAATAAACTACTCTTCTTCATCAACAAACCTAAAAAGCAATCTACACTACAAGTCAACTACATGTTCAAAATGGCTAAACCCAATTGTTTTTCCATTATCACATTCACCTAATATGCCTAAAAAGGAAATAAACTCCACAGATGAACAAGATCAAGTTTTGAAGGACATGAGAACTAACTTACAACAAAATATGATTATTATTATTATCAAAATAAAATATTACACAAGAAAATCAAAAGTTTCAATCTATTCATAAATCCTACAAAAGAACAACAAGAAAGAGAAATTAGAGCTTACTACCACATGGAAGAGAATTTTATACATCCAAGTTAAAGATTACACCATACACTTGAGTGTTCATCCACAATCTAAGAAACTAAAGGAAATCCACATTTTATTTCAAAAAAGTAAGAATATATATGAAAAATTAGAAAAAGATGAAATGATAAGGTTGGTTTGGGTTTTTGCAAGTCCAGAATGGTGGCCAAAGTCCCCCGTTCCAGCTGGGAGAGTCCGGTATTATATAGGGTGAAAGTGGGGTAAATTGTAAAGTTTGTCAAAAATGGCCGAAATGGCCTTCTATCGATTGGCCGTTGATCAACGGTGTCAAGGCATCAATTGGCCGTCAATCGACGACTGCACTTTGCGGGTCCGGGTTGTGTGTTTGTCAAATCGAGCCGGTTGTAATTATCGGGTACGCGCATGGGCCCGCTCGACCGTTCCAAGATCAAGAAAAAAATTAACATAAATATTTACAAAAATAAGAGAAAAATACAAAAAAAACTAAAAAGACGTCAAAAGTTATGAAAATGCAAAACAGAAAAATGAGAGAAAATACGACTGAATCCCGACTAAATAATATAAAATAAGACATAAAAATACACAAAAAATACACAAATATGTACAAATCAGCGGGCGATGTTGTAGACCTTCCATGGGCCGTATGATATCGGCAAGCGAAAGGATTTCTACAAGGCTAATTCCAATGATCCTGGTGACGCTGATGATTATGGATATGTTCAGGCATTCTGAGGCTGAAATCCCCTCTATTTTACTAATTAAGAGTACACTTGCAATTCTACGCAACCATGTGTCATCCTAATTATTTTTCTTCGTGTTTGTGTCTGACGCAATTTTCATTTATTAGTTTTTTCCCTCACCAATATTCCGAGCCTTCTCGTTTATTCATCTTTCTCAGTTTCTCGATTTTAGGCAAAATAAATTCTTTTCTCTAGCCAAACTGTTTCCTTTTTATCGATTATAAACTTTTTCACCCGGTTATTGTTCTGGGTTGAATTCATGGAATTCATTGTTGTATCCTGTATTTTGGGTGACAATTTTTTTACATTGGTTTGGATCGACTCCAAATCTTTTCATTCTATATTGTTTTGGATTGAATTCAGGGAACTCATTGTTGCGTCTAGTATTTTGGGACCCCAATTTTTTCATTCGGATTTGAATAGACTCCAAAATTCTTCATTTGGTTCTTTTTTTTGGGTTGAGTTTAGGGATTTCATTTTTGTATCTCCTGTTTTGGGCTTCTCCCTTTGATCGACTCTAAACTTTTTCATCTGTTTATTGTTTTGGACTAAATTCAGGGAATTTGTTGTTGTATCTCATATTATGGTACAATTTTTTTTCCTTTTCATCGATTCTAAATTCATTTTCCCCAGTAAAAACAATTCGTACAGCTCCAAATTCTTTTTCCCCACCAAAAACAATTCGTGCAGCTTATTGTTTTTAATAAAAATGATTTATAAACATTGTCTTCCAAATATTTACATCAGATGTATCCTATATTTAATAGCCAGTAATTGCGATTAAAGTTTTTTTTGTATTAGTTTATGAGAAATTTGTTGAATAATTTAGCCTATTGTTAGTTATTTTCAAACTTTTGCTTCTTGATCAGATCATCTTGAATTTCATAAATTATTTTCAAATTTAGGTCTTTTTAAATACATTATTCATTGTTCTTTGGTTGGACCTTCTTATTTCATAACAATGTTTGATTATCGTCTCCTGGTAATGGATAGGATTGTTCCCATATTTTGTTTCTTGCCGCGGGTGATATTGATTTTAAAGATTGTGGTATCAGTCATATTACTTTGGTTCATGTGAAACCCTTGCCTTTTGATTTATCTATTATTAATTAGATGATATCACGTACAGTGTTTTTTGATTTGGTCACTTTGATATGACATTTAATTATTAAGCGTAGGGTAATTTTTTTTTATATTTTGCATATATATATATGTTTGAGCAACAGTGCATGTATCAAAAGATTTATCTTTTGATGAAGTTATGCTCTGTTACATTGTCTACTATAATTGTTATATGGATTAAATAAATGTGTGTTGCAACTTTGATATATTTTGTAATGATCTAATATATGTAATTTAGCACGTCTGAGTTGTAGTAAATTGTAAAATGACTTGTGCTACTATTATATCCAATTCTCAACTCTTCTTGCTCATCTTTCAGAAACAAAAATCTGCTGCTTAATTTGAATTTCCTCGTGCAGAATCCCTTCTTTTCATAATCATTATTCTGTAATTTTGTGGGATAGAAACTCTAACTTCATTTGCAGTGCTGAAAATGATATAAATTCATCGCGGCCCAAATACACACGAGAAGATAGAAAAGGGCATCGATAAATCAAATGTGACGATAAGGAGGTCTGTGGATACATTATGATTTGATCATGTCCTCATGATTCATTTATCAAATATTGACATCAGATGTTTCCTATATTTAATAGCTAGTAACTGCAATTAAAGTTTTGTGTATTAGTTTATGAAAAATTTTGTTGAATAATGTGGCTTATTATTAGTTCTTTTCAAAATTTTGCTTCTTTATGAGAAGGAATTGAAGGCCAAGGAAAAAGTTGAAGCTGCTCTTGCTGAAGAGAGACTTATGGAGGATGAAATCCACAGACAACTACTAGAGGAACAGGTAAACTTTTGTGTATAGTTAACACATTCTTATGTTTAACTGAAATGTGTTTTTGTCAATAATCACACGTTCTTGTTATGTTTAATAATTGGTCTTGTTCAATCAAATCAGTGTATTGGTTTGTGTTCATATTCAAGCATATATCTTTGTACTGTACTCACTTACATTTCATCATTAATTTGGTTTGGGTTGAGTGGTTCAACATTTGTGGTACGTTTCATTGTGCGTGAATATATTTTGCATAAGAATGATTTTGCCATTCTTTTGTTCTCCATCAAGAAACTGATTGGATATACAGTTTACAAGATTATAATAGATAGTTCAGAATGTTCGGATTATCTGGCAAATTTATCCTTCTCTATTTCTTTAAGATCTTCAAATACAGACTTGATGCATTTGGTTTGTTGAATCTAGGCATTCAAAATGATTGGTTCTCTGTACCACTTGTATTTAAGCATAGACACTAGCACCTATTAGGTATTATGATGTTACTCATATTCACATTACCAGTCAAGCTCAGTTCAGTAAGAATAAGGTCCAGGCACAATGGTATTGAAACTCAAATGATATGACCTGCATTATGGTGCTTGAATTAATGATGCTGACAAGAGATTCAAGAAACAGTAGATCTCTAAGAGTTCTTTGAGAGTGCATCCTTAAAGAAATAGGCACCCAACTGGACTTCACATCTGCCTATCACTCACAATCAGATGGACAAACTAAGAGACTAAACCAAAGCCTAGAGAATTACCTCAGGTGCATGGTCCATCAAAACCTAAACAATGGGCTAAGTGGTTACCCTTGGCAGATTTTTATTACAACACAAACTACCATACTAGCCTAAAAGCTACCCCATTCATGGCCCTATATGGTTACCAACCCCCCACCTCTTTCACGGAGACACATATCATTACGCAGAATCAAGATGCAGCAAATTTTATTCAATAGAGACAGACAATCGCACATGAAATCAGGCAAAATTTGCAGCAAGCACAACAGCGCATGAAATTCTATGCAGATAAACAAAGAAAGGAAAGATGTCTTTAAGGAACCCCAAGGGTTGCCACCAATCAGAGGGGTAGAACATCACATTGTTTTGAAGGGTGGAAGCAATCCTAAACACCAATTTTCTGTTGGGAATCGAGGGTACCGTCGCGCAGCGGAAAACAAAAATTTTTAAATAAAAGTAATTTGAATCGAATTCAAATTGACGACGGTCCAATTTATAATCAATTAATTCAAACAATGTTTTAATTGCTTTTAATAAATAGAAATAATTCGATTTTCTCAAAATCGATCGAGCATGATAATTTCTATTAAACATATACATATAACTATTATATATATTTATATATATTAATATATTAACATTATATATAACAATTATATATATATTATTATATTAATCAAACACTTAATTATATTATATACATTTATCATATAAACATATATATAATACTTATACATAAATTGCATGCATAATATATATATAATATTACTTCATGCACTCACAGTTTCATAAACATCATGCATGCATATTTATTTGTATGTTCCAAAATGCATAACACACAAACTGCTTATCACTTTAATATCTACAGCATATGTATCATATATATATATATATAGCACAAAGGCCATTTATACCTCACAGCGGGTGCGACAGGCGGCAAGCTCGGCTTCGGCAGCAGGCGCTCGTCTCCGGCGACTAGCAGCGGCAGAGAGACGCGGAGGCCGTGATGTACCGGCGGCGATGGTGCGACGATCGCAGGTTGCTCGGGAACGGCAGCGACRGAGAGATGCGGAGTCGAACAGCAACGATTCGTCAGGTGCTCCGGCCGCGACGGCAGCAGCAAGACGTGACAGAAAACTCCGGCGACCTTCACGCTGTGGTGACAGCACGGCGGCGACGCTGCGACGTTGGCATGCACTTCAGAACAGCACAACACAGCAAAACGGGACTCGGCAGAAACGCCTGGAACGACGGCGGGACTGTGAAAGACAATCACCCGGCGGCGGCGCTCGACGTCTCCGACAGCAGCGAAGGGGGAGCTCCGGCGAGACGAGGCGGAGGGGTGTGAGCAGCGGCTGTGCAGCGCTCACGACGGCGACGGCGCTGTGAACTCCGGCAGCAAGCTCACGGCAGATCGCTCGGACCGGCTGACACGTCGGTGCGATCCGACGGCTGCGAACGGAACGGCAGCGGCGAGTCGAGGAGGGCAGCGAGGCTGAGGTGCGTCTCCGACGACGACGATTCGGGGCTCCGACAAACTCCGGCTATCGGTGTCACACACCGTGTATTCCGACGCCCTCGCGACGACGCACTAGAATCGTCGTGGGATTGAAAACGACGGAGAGACACGAGAACGGCGGCCGTCAAGCGGCGGGGTTGGATGTGGGTTAGGGTTCTCTTTTTTCCGAAAAAAGTTTTCGTGTGTTTTTGAACTGCTTTTCTAAAAACCGACTGTACTCTTATTTTTTGGAGAAGAAGACTCCTTATCAAACCAACTCTCTCTCTCTTTTTATTTGTTTGTGGGCTAAAGGGTTTATTTTATTTTTTTATTTTTAATTAAAGGCCCAAGCCCAAAAGGGGCTTAATAAGAATGGACCGGGCCAAACATGATGGGCTTAATTAATTACAAGACATTTAATTAAATAAGCAAAAGCCCAAGTCTTTAATTTAAATAAACAAAAGCTTTAGCCCAAACCAAAATAAACCTTTTAATTTAAAAAGAACACCGCCCAATTAAATTTAATTGGCTTATTGGGTTGACCTATTTTAAAATAAAAACCCCCATCGAAATTAAATCATTTCTCATAAACGATAATTTCGAAAAATATAACAATTATATTTTCGTGTCCAGGATAATTTTCTCGTATTTTTCTCAATTCATAATCACTATTATGAAATTTAGATTCAATCATATTGATATCTAATTATGCTAAAATTAACAATTAATTTTCTAGCTGTCGTTTTCAATAATCAGGAAACACGTGGTGTGACCCTCAATGGTTTCA